>BLKR01004376.1:15000-111027 GCA_011170035.1 Teleogryllus occipitalis | reverse complement strand
TTCCCTTTCACATTGCCCTCCACCTCCCTCCCATCTAACTTCCCCTCTAAAATTCGCCTCCATCTCCCACTCCCCCTCTGCCTTATCATTCACCCCCGTCGCCACCACGGGCCTCACAGCCGCACTCGCCTCCCTCTTCGTCAGCTTGACCACGCTGTCGCCTCTGCCTCCGCATTTTCAGATACCACTGTCATCGTCACTGTTATTCTCCTTCTGTGCTACCAGCCATCTCTGCCGCTCCCTCCACCTTCCTACACAGTTTCCTCCGTCATCTCCTAGCGTTACCTTCCGCCCTCCGCCACATCCTCAGCATCTTTCTCTGGCATCTCCGTAACCGTCTCCATCTCCTCCGCATATCTCCAGTTCTTCTTTTTTCTCTACACTAATCCGTCGCTTCTTTCATCGTGTCTTCCCTCACCTTTTCTCTCCGGCTCCTCAGTCTCTTTCTCTGCGAACATCTACGCATGCTCTTTTCCCATGAGTCCGTTCTCTTTGTTTCTCATTTCCTACCCTTTTACCACGCCTTACGCCTCGGACTCCTTCCTCGTCTTCACCACCTGCTACATTTCTCCGCCCCAACGCCTCCAAAACTTTCGACAGCTTCTCTGCCATATCCTGCGCTGTTTTCTGACCTGCGTCTGTCGCTGTCTCTGCTTCCGCCACTAACACCTCTTCCATCGCTGATGTCCACCTGCTCCTCCCAAGCCCCCCCCCCCCACACACACACACAGACACGCGCGTGCGCCCGCCAGCGGAGGCCCAGGCTGAGCGACTGAAGCTTTGCGAAGCAGAAACTAAATAGACGCACTTCTAAATGCACCGGCGACGAGCGCCTCGTTGGAGCTGAAAGAGTTGAGTGAGGTTTACTCCAGGAGATGGCGGTGTTCTTCCCTTCCATAACAAACTAAGCCTCCGCCACGCATGGTAATTGTGTGTGTATGTTGAAGAGGAAATCTGGGGACAATGATCTAGGGATTGAACGTGGCAGTTGCCAATGCGCCATCTGGGCTTTCGAGTGAAAGGATATTAAATGGCGGCGGGCGTTCAGGCTGCGCTCCTCTCTGTATGTAGGGACTGTAACGTGGCAGTGGCCAATGCGCCATCTGGGCTTTCGAGTGAAAGGATATTAAATGTCGGCGGTCGTTCAGGCTGCGCTCGTCTCTGTATGTAGGGACTGTAACGTGGCAGTGGCCAATGCGCCATCTGGGCTTTTGACTGAAAGGATATTAAATGGCGGCGGGCGTTCAGGCTGCGCTCCTCTCTGTATGTAGGGACTGTAACGTGGCAGTGGCCAATGCGCCATCTGGGCTTTCGAAGGAAAGTATATTAAATGGCGGCGAGCGTTCAGGCTGCGCTCCTCTCTGTATGTAGGGACTGTAACGTGGCAGTGGCCAATGCGCCATCTGGGCTTTCGAGTGAAAGGATATTAAATGGCGGCGGGCGTTCAGGCTGCGCTCCTCTCTGTATGTAGGGACTGTAACGTGGCAGTGGCCAATGCGCCATCTGGGCTTTTGACTGAAAGGATATTAAATGGCGGCGGGCGTTCAGGCTGCGCTCCTCTGTAATCACACGGTAGTGGCCAGCGTTACCCGCTTTGACTGAAAGTGACAATGGCGGCGGGCGTTCAGGGCTGCGCTCCTCTCTGTATGTAGGACTGTAACGTGGCAGTGGCCAATGCGCCATCTGGGCTTTTTTGACTGAAAGGATAAACGTGGCAGTGGCCAATGCGCCATCTGGGCTTTTGACTGAAAGGATATTAAATGGCGGCGGGCGTTCAGGCTGCGCTCCTCTCTGTATGTAGGGACTGTAACGTGGCAGTGGCCAATGCGCCATCTGGGCTTTTGACTGAAAGGATATTAAATGGCGGCGGGGGTTCAGGCTGCGCTCCTCTCTGTATGTAGGGACTAACGTGGCAGTGGCCAATGCGCCATCTGGGCTTTTGACTGAAAGGATATTAAATGGCGGCGGGCGTTCAGGCTGCGCTCCTCTCTGTATGTAGGGACTGTAACGTGGCAGTGGCCAATGCGCCATCTGGGCTTTTGACTGAAAGGATATTAAATGGCGGCGGGCGTTCAGGCTGCGCTCCTCTCTGTATGTAGGGACTGTAACGTGGCAGTGGCCAATGCGCCATCTGGGCTTTTGACTGAAAGGATATTAAATGTCAGTGGGCGTTCAGGCTGCGCTCCTCTCTGTATGTAGGGACTGTAATGTGGCAGTGGCCAATGCGCCATCTGGGCTTTTGACTGAAAGGATATTAAATGGCGGCGGGCGTTCAGGCTGCGCTCCTCTCTGTATGTAGGGACTGTAACGTGGCAGTGGCCAATACGCCATCTGGGCTTTTGACTGAAAGGATATTAAATGGCGGCGGGCGTTCAGGCTGCGCTCCTCTCTGTATGTAGGGACTAACGTGGCAGTGGCCAATGCGCCATCTGGGCTTTTGACTGAAAGGATATTAAATGGCGGCGGGCGTTCAGGCTGCGCTCCTCTCTGTATGTAGGGACTGTAACGTGGCAGTGGCCAATGCGCCATCTGGGCTTTCGAGTGAAAGGATATTAAATGGCGGCGGGCGTTCAGGCTGCGCTTCTCTCTGTTACTAGGTACCGTAAGGTGGCAGTGGCCAATACGCCATCTGGGCTTTCGAGTGAAAGTATATTAAACGTCGGCGGGCATTCAGACTGCGCTCTTCTCTGTATCTGTGGCCAATGCGCCAGCTGAGGTGTGGGTGCAAATGGCAGCGGCAGCGGCAGTGTGACGGTCGTGTGAGTGCCGTGAGCGCGCCGCGCGGTGTGTGTGCGTGCGCGGCGGCGGCGTTGTGACGGCGCGGCGGGCCCGCGGTCCCGCGGATCTGCTAGTGGAGTGGCCCACTCGTCTGGTTGTCCAATTATCCCAGCTATGCGAGGAGGCTCCCTGCTGCACGTCGCGGCGGCGGGGCGGGGCGGGGGGCGGGGAGGGGCGGGGCGGGGCGCAGCAGGCGGAGCCCAGCGCGCCATGCGGCCGGCAGCGGCTGCGGCGGCGGCGGCGGCAGCCCCACAGCCTCCCATTCATTCCGCCGCGTGGTATGTGGCCGACCTTCAACCCGCTTCCCCGTCCCGCGCCGCGCGCCCCGCGCCTCGCCGCCGCCGCCGCCGCGGCTGGTGGGTCGGCGCGGCGGCGCGCTGCGGCACCGGCCGGGCTGGCGCGGGGCCTCTGCGGGAGGCCGCCTGCGCGCAGGGGCTTCGTCCCCGGGCTCCGCCCAGGCCGCGACTTCTCGGCGCCCCGCCACCGCCGGCCTTAAATATCGTCGGGGGCGCTCCATAATGTAGGTGAATGTGGCCACGTGTGATTTATACGCCTATTCAACGCGCGCTCGCGCAGAGCTTTTTAATTCATTCGGAGGCTCTTTGATGTGCGAGATCTCTCCGCCAGGCACAACGAGGTGACGCTTGTACATCAACGCTTTCAAGCCAGATATCACTCGCCATCAGTAAGAGAGAGAAAACACTCCTTGAACTAGTAGTCTGTTTAGGTTTCCGGATAATAAATAGCTCCTCCTGAAAGCATCAGACTCCTTGCACAAATAGTGGATGTGATAAATCCTTTCTTAACGTAAATGTAAACATGAAATATTATTTTTCCTATGTATAAGAACAAATATTATTTTCATTAAAAAATATAATTTCCTATTTAATTAAAATACATTGATTTTAGACCATAAAGGCTAGGGATATTATTGACGCTTTTACCGAGAGGTGGCTCAGGGACTGATGTCTCTGCAGTGCCTTTGGCCGGGAGGTCCTGGGTTCGAGTCCTGACAGCGGCAGGATTTTCGACACTAGCTTTTCAGCTAGGTCGAATTCAGTCGCTGCCTGGAGGAGAATTCTAGTGGCCGGCTGCTCTGATCGGTATTTTTCCGTGGTTTCTCCGATCAACATGAGGCGAATGCCGGAGCAGTACTCAACCAAACGGGCCACAGGCCGCGCGCGATCTGTTATCCCTCTTCCTTGTCCTATCCCGTCCTCTTACACACACACAAACACACACTTTCATTAACATGCACTACACTACCACACTTGCCCAGACACCGTTCAGGAGCTTAGAGTTTGTCTGGCTGTGGTGGTGCCATCTGGTGGGAGATACCTAATTGTGGGAAAACCCTCCTGGCTGACTGATAGGTTCGGGCCTATCCGTCCGGGATAGATCCTGACCGGGGGACGATAACCCCACCTCCAGCGGCAGAACATGCATTACACTTATGGGACTAATGTTCTTAGTAGTTGACACTTAGCGGAATCACGAATTATCAATTGATGATCTTATTTAAAAAGATTTGAGTTCCATTACTGATGAGATATTTGAAAAAATTGAGACTTTACTTTCTTGATTTGATGAACGACCAGTCGAAAACAATGGTTTTTGCTAGTTATTGAAAAAAAAGTTTTCATGTAAATTAGAAGGGAGAAATAAACTTCAGTTAAAAAACTTCTGATTGGTGGCATGTCATTGTCGAGGAATTAGAACAATATTGGACATTTGATAACTTAATTCTTTTATGGAGTTGTCCGTTCTATCTTGCTCAGAGATGAGGCGCTCATGATCAGATCATGAGCTTACTGAAAGTTCAAAGAATTCTGTGAATCAGCCGATCAACACGAAATGCATATTTATTGCAATAAAAGAAAACTGGAAACATTTCTGTACTGTATTACACTACTACGTCAGTGGCTTACTAACCTCCACCAGAAACAAAAGATGTAAGTACTTCAATTTTGCTTATAGATTAGATAATTGCAAACGCCTTATATGTTAGAGGTTCGTTTATTCTACAGCGTTCACAGCCATGTCTTTTTACATAAATTCACATTTTAGTATTTTTCAATGTCATCAATTTTTCACTTTAATTTTATTATGAATGGTCTCTTTAATCTTCCTTTATGTTAATATTTTCATTCATATGTCTCAGTCGCCAAGCAGATATCGCCACTTTACACAACCGCCCATCCTTCTGTCATTGGCGTTTTCTCCTTCACGGGCCCAGCCGAGCCGCTCCCCGCCCGGCCCTCGCACGCAAGTGGGCCACGCAAAGGGGAGACCAGGGTAGGCCACCGCCTCCGGGACCTCTGAAAGGTCCAACATCGATTTTCGTCTTGTTTAGATACTCCAGGGCCGACTAAACTCGAAAAGTGTGTTCTCTGAGCAGCCAGGAGATCAAGCCTCGGTGTCACTGTGATTGGCTAGCGAACCGAAGTCTTGTTGATTTACCTTGGGTCAACCTTCCTTTAACGTGGGAGCAATTTTACACAACTGGCTTTCCCCTGCGCTTGAATCAGTTCGTTGACGCTGGACGTCCAACAGTTTCGCTTTCGCGCCCGTTCATCCTTCAAGTTTGTTTGGTAAAGGTATTACGAAGAAAATCTGCGTATTTCTGTGAAACGTTCTACGCATGGTCAGCATGTGCGCATTCCCACGTCTAGAAATAAGGAACATAAAAATTAAGTAAATTTACAAAACGAATAACAACATTCCTATTCAATCATTACGATTGTATTAAAAACTTATTAAAATTAAGTAAATTTACAAAATATTTAACAACATTCTTATTCAATCATCAGTATTTTAGTAAAAACATTATTAAAATTAAGTACATTTACAAAATGAATAACAACATTCTTATTCAATCATTAAGATCTAAGTAAAAACGTTAGATGTGTAAGTATTAATTACCGTAGCTCAAAATATTGTTAAAACTTCAAAACTTTGTTAAACTATGTAATTTACGACAGAACGTCTAATTTTCTTTTTAAGTTGTTTTACGTATTCTTTCTTGTGCGTCTCACTGCAATTATTATATTTCACCAAAGGTCTAACAACGACTCATCCATAGCTATACATAGGGTACAAAAAAACCTTATTTCGTTAACAATAGTTATGAAACAATGTCTTCATCACTATCGATGCTATGTATCATTTTGCCTTCGAGCTAAGAATAGAAAAAGCATGTTTAGTGGACAGTGATTAGTTAGGAGATATTTTAACATCCGGTTTTTATCCTCTTAATTTCTGGTTCCGTTTTTATCTCCTTGTGAGTAGAATTTCGCAGAATAACTGGATATCTAAATTACCAGAATTGTTTCAAAATTCTTCTTAAACTTTTTTGTTGTCTCCACTTCCTCTCTCTTCCTTTGTGCGTAATTATTCAGTGCCGTGAATCATTATGAATCTTTCTTTGTTTTTTTTTCAAGTTTCGCTGCGGTTTCGGGGTTGTTCCTACGAAAGAGAAACAGAAGCTTGAACATATGGAGCACAGACTGTAGGCAGACCACAACCACGTTTCCGAGAATAATTCTTCAGATTTTAACAGATTAGATGTTTCAGTCTGCTTTACGTGTTCCATTTCGAAGTGTCTAATAGCCCAGTTCATTAATTCGAAGAAGTTAGCTTTAAATTAAAATGTAAAGTAGTGAAATGTATGTTTCTTATGGTGAAAGGTGAAAAAAAAGGAAATTTTCCCACAAGAGCAGACCAAGTTAAAAAATCTGGCAGCAAAAAGTATTTCTGAGATGAATATGCAAATTCTGGATTACACACAATATATACATCACAAAAGTACTAACATGCATTATCAAGCCATCATTTGCTACTCCCATCCTGGAAGGCCACCAATTCGACTCCAAGACGAGACAGAGTAACTTCGAAGACTGAAATGTCAGATGTATTTGGCGTAGTGCCAAGAGGAGAATTCCCACGTGCAAAAGTTTTCGTAATTTTGTAGATGCTCTCATGCCAACAACCAACGGAGCTTGTCCTGTAAAGAAGTATATCTTTTGAGGTAAGCTTTCTCTGGTAAGAACTCGTAAATAAAATAGCAGCATACCTTGGATTCTCTGTATGCAGTCAACTTTGCATACTTTATTATTAGAAGAAAGTACCCAAACCCGGCCTCCCATTCTGTTTTCTAATATTTTTAAACCCCATTTTCCGCACAACGTGAGGGGGGGGGGGGCTCGGGTTAGACACCAGTGTATTTATATCCAAATGCCAATAACATTTTTACAAGGCAAGTGAAATAAATTACATTACCCTACATCAAAAGCTTGTAATGACCCCTTCAGAATAATGTAATAGTTGGACTTACCGATGAAGTAGCGAAATCAGGCAACTGAGAATACGCGCTGGAAAAAATTTTGCTTTTCTCTGTTCGCACTAAAAGCCGCCTGTCCGGTAACAAGTGAAGGTGAAGACACTATCGCTTGCCTGAGCTGCAATCTTGAAAATAATTACTATTTTATTACCTTTCCAATAGGTAACAGCACTCTACAGGGCTGGAGGCTCGCATTAGGAACCGGACCCGGGTTTGGGTACTTTCCTCTATTGTTATTATTATTATTATTATTATTATTATTATTATTATTATTATTATTATTATTATTATTATAGGCTACACATTGCTTTTTTTTGTACTGTTTTAAGTTCGTCTTTCGTATTTTTCACGTGGATGAAAATAGTGCCCTCCCGTCATAATTTACAGGGAAAAGTAGCTTTTCAAGAATGACGCCATTGACGTCTTAATCACAAAACGTGTTTCAAACAGGACGTTACTAACAGTAATTAACATCACCACTATCACAGAAACATCACATGCGTGCTAAAAAATGCTAGATGACAATTTTTGATTCCTGACTCTCGAAATCTACCTTTGCAAATCAGACGCCATTGAACTACACTGTCATATATTGCAATAAATTTAATGTAGATTTCATGTAGAACTGAACATGAATTTTAATGTACATTTTACATTAAAGGGATATTAATGTACATTTACATTAAATTGAATTCTTAAATTAAAATCAATGTAGATTTAATGTAGGATTGTTAACTTGCGTGTGTGCATTAAATTCAATTGTAGGCATACATTAAATTTAATGTACACATACATTAATTTAATTTACGTACATGAAAATGACTCCTGTACTTGTCCATTAAAAGCAATGCAGACATTTCTGAGAGCGTACGAAAGCAGCTCCTGAATTATGACAGACGTGACACGTGCCAAAGCAGCAGCCCATTAAGCATCGGCGTCTGGCGCGCGACGCGATCCGAATGCGAAGCGTGTGAATCCGCCTGGGGGATTTCCACCACCCTCCGCCGACCTCGCCTGGAATCTAACCGGCGGCCTTGGGCGCGCGAGAGGCCAGCGCCGCCGCCGCGGCCGGGCTTCGCTCTCGGGTCTCTGGCCCCGGAGCAGGCGGAGGCGGAGGAGGAGGCGGAGGCGGAGGAGGCGGAGGCGGAGGAGGCGGAGGCGGAGGAGGCGGAGAAGGCGGAGGCGGAGGAGGCGGAGAAGGCGGAGGCGGAGGAGGCGGAGGCGGAGGAGGCGGAGGAGGCGGAGGCGGAGGAGGCGGAGGAGGCGGAGGCGGAGGAGGCGGAGGCGGAGGAGGCGGAGGCGGAGGAGGCGGAGGCGGAGGCGGAGGAGGCGGAGGCGGAGGCGGAGGCGGAGGCGGAGGAGGCGGAGGAGGAGGCGGAGGCGGAGGTGGAGGAGGAGGAGGCGGAGAAGGAGGCGGAGAAGGAGGCGGAGAAGGAGGCGGAGAAGGAGGCGGAGAAGGAGGCGGAGAAGGAGGCGGAGAAGGAGGCGGAGAAGGAGGCGGAGAAGGAGGCGGAGGAGGAGGTGGAGAAGAAGAGGGGGGAGGCGGCCGAGGAGGCGGCGGAGGAGGCAGAGACGGGGGAAGAAGCGGAGGAGGCAGAGGCGGAGGAGGAGGCGGAGGAAGAAACGGAAGAAGAGGCGGAAGAGGAGGAGGGGGCGGAGGCGGAGGAGAAAAAGGTGGAGGAAGAGGCGGAGGAGGAGGAAGAGGCGGAGGAGGAGGAAGAGGCGGAGGAGGAGGGGGAGGGGGCAGAGGAAGAGACGGAGGAAGAGGCGGAGGCAGAGGAGGGGCGGAGACGGAGGAGGAGGAAGAGGCAGAGGAGGAGGAAGAGGCAGAGGAGGAGGAAGAGGCGGAGGAGGAGGAGGAAGAGGCGGAGGCGGAGGAGGAGGCTTTTAAACCGCACCCCCGCGGGCCCCCGTGGCGCAGCGGCGGCAGGCGGCGAGGGCGTGTGACGTCAGCGGCGGCGGCGGCTCCACCTGCCGCGTCGCGTCGCGGCGCGCGCGCGGGCGGGCGGGCGGGCGGGCGGGCAGGCGGGCGAGCGGGCGAGCGGGCGAGCGGGCGCGGGGGCGGGCGGGCGAGGGCGCTGCGAGGTTACATAACCGCGTGGTGCGGCGCGGGCCTGGGAACGAAGCCGCGAACGGCGCCTGCCCCGCGCCAAGGTGACTCCGGCGGCGGCGTGACTCACGGCGCCTCCGCCCGCGCCGCCACGCCCCCGCGCCCCGCCCTGCGCCCTCCCGCGCCACGTGCGCCCGCGGGCGGCCCGCCCCGCCCCGCCCCGCAGAAGCTAGTGCTTCCGAGTGCGGCGGCGATTGTTAGTTGCTTGGTTCGTTAGTGATTCCGGGCGCGTCAACAGCTTAGGTCGTTAGTCCCGTAAGTGTAGTGCGTGTTTTTCCTCGGGATATAGCAGTGATCTTCCCCGTTGGATGGCGGGATCCGGCGCCGACCTACCGACAGCTAGCAAGGTTTCCCCTTAATCTTGACTTTGTGGGAGATAAGTGGTGGGGGAAAGCCGGCGGTGGGTCGGCGCCGAATCTCGCCATACAGCGGAGGAACACCACCGCCACTGCTCAAGCATAAACACGCCCTACACGTACGGGACTAATGACCGAAGTAGTTGACGCGCTCGGAATCACTAACAATCAATCATTGCCAGCCTAGACAACCTCTAGGCTTCCGGCATGCGTGGTCATTGTGTATGTGTGTTCGTTAAAGAGGAAAGCTGGAGACAATGATGCTTTTGGGAAGATTGCGCGAGGTTCGTGATTAATTTCTAAAGGTGCTACTCCGGCATTCGCCTTGTGTTGATAGAAGATTCCACGGAACAACCAATCAGAGCAGCATTTCGCTGGACTTCTGTACCAGACAGGTGCAGAACCGAGGACAATTTTCCGCGTCTTGTGCATCACGGTCCGTCTCTCCCAGACGCCTACCCCTCTTGCGGGTGATGTCATCCGACGACCTGAGTCGCTGGCGATCGATTCTCTGTTCAACGCATGGGGTCATGTGATCGGGACTCCCTCCAGGTTCATATGTGTCGCGTACCGCCCTCCAGAACTCTGGTTGTCATTATGTGATCGTGAATGATCTGTTCGATGTGTAGAGTGCCAGATCTCCGCGGAATTAAGAACGATCTTCCCTATATCGTGGAGACGGGCCGTTCTGAGATGCTCGCAGATCATCTCCTCTGCACGTAGGGTAGGGTAAAGTTGGACAATTTTGACGCATTCCAGAGTCATTTGAAAATAAGGCGTCTCCCAACCAAGATCTTGTTCTACGCCGGTGGCTCTGGGTGATCTTTTCGTTACGGAGGGTCCAAACAGTCTCAATCTGATGATATGCAGAGATATCTTCACTAAAACGTAATGGCGTGTGACAGCATTTTCCCGCACCATGATATAAATGATTATTACTATAACACTATTACTATAACACTCGACGTAGAAATCATATTCATCAGGTGACAGTATCAACAGCTCATTACAAAAAATTCACATACAATACATGTACATTATTTTACACTTTGCCAGATGACATTAAACGATTAAATTCAATAGAAAAGTTTAAATCCCAAGTGAAATCGTTTCTGCTGCATAACTGTTTCTATACAATTAGAGACTATACTGAGCATCACAAGAAAAGTAACATTAATTTTAACAATGATACATAATGCATTAATTACCATTTGGACTGTATAAATGAGTATAAACAACCTGTAACAACTATTGTAACACAGCTTCCGGGTCAATGACCGCCATCTCGATCAGGTTTTTCGTCCAGTTTCCCTGATCCATTGAGCAAATGCTGAGATGGCCCCTTGTTTTGCTTCTGGACATGAATGTAACTTCATTTTCTGTGCACGTCTTCTAGAATTCAGTGGGAAATACAATTATTCAAATTACAGTTTCCATGTCGCGGCAGGAAGTAATAAGAGCCAAAATTTATTGCTTATTTATTCTTGAAGATAGATTTTATTACATGGGAGTTTTTTTGTTTGTTTTTTTCTCCCTTTCAAAATTCAAAATTTAAGTAGTATATGACTTAGTGTAGGGATCACAGAATTTTTGAAAATGTGCACACAATTCACTTTTCCCCATAGCACGTCATACGCAGTTTTTAACTGTTTTTTTTGACGTAAAATAAAATAAAAAAATAAATAAATAAATAAATAAATAAATAAATAAATAAATAAATAAATAAATAAATAAATAAATAAATAAATAAATAAATAAATAAATAAATAAATAAATAAATAAATAAATAGATAAATAAATAAATAAATAAATAAATAAATAAATAAATAAATAAATAAATAAATAAATAAATAAATGATTTAAGCCACGTTTTATGTCGAAATGTCTGATGCTGGTGGTAGTCGCTGACTGTACAACTGTCTGGCGCGTGCAATGGGAATGCAATCGGAGTGTGCGGAGCTTTCTACACAACTACGACGTAATATTGATTAACTTGCTCTGAATGGTCTTTAAGGGTCGCGGAAGGGCTTCGGGTCTGGAAGGCCCCACACAAGTTTGCTAACAGATGATTGGGACGGTCCATATTGTGGAGTTTTCTATACGGCTGAGATTAGTAGGCGTGTGATTTACACATTTACTGTGACATTGAATCACAGAATTATTTCACTGCGAACGTAGGTCGAACTTGGTGTTTTAAGCCAGCGAATTTGAGATATCTCACGACTTCGCGAGGAGAATTTTCTTCAAACATTGAAGGTTTCGAATAAATTCTGTGGTGGCAGCTGAGATTTTGTGGTACTCCATGATGAAATATATGGGGTGAATGAGATATCAACCACAATAGTATACAATGTAATTTTAATGTGATTACATGTAGTCAGACATGTTTCGGGAACACTCTTCCCATCATCAGTGGTTCTACAATTATTAAACAAATTACACATGTCAACAAAATCATATATTGAAGGTTTCTTTAATTCTAAGGCATTAACAGGATCATCCGCTCATTTTTTCATCACCGAATCGGAAATAAATCAGTGTTGTTTGTAATACTTTCTTATCTAGAAATCGGTAGCAAATCGGTAGATCTCGGTGGGTGATAACGGATACGGTCTCTTCTATTGAGTGAATTTATGAGTTCTGCCTCTGGGGAATGTGAAGAGCTTTTGCACACATCCTTTCGTTACACAATATCTTCCTTTCCCGAACTGTTTAAGTTTTGTCCGATGTATTGTCTTTGATTTCGAGTCATCTGCACGATCTCATTTTGTTCTTTAGACACATTTCACCGTTATACTGAATTGTGCTTTTCAAGGTCCCGAGACAATCACTCTCATGGGATCTGTCTCTGGTTTTGCAGTCTATGTTGGACCGAGGATAATTCCCATGCAAGTTATCTCACAAATTCACTCCAATAATTCTGAATGATTTTTTTCTCAGTCACTAGAGACACATCTTTCAATAATTACTTTTATTCAACAGATAAACAAGCTTTTTTGTTTGTAGTGTTACAAGGTATACTCAGCTGCAGTTATTTGTAGAATGGGACTGAAGTGACACGATATCGGACTGCTTTAAAAAAATTGGGAATCAAGCAAAACAAAAAGTTAACGTATTATAGATACATGTAGAAGTAACTGATTTTTTATGAGTGATGATCTATTTGAACTGGTCTCGAAACTTTCTGTTAGTGGTTCGTGGCTGAGATCATAAGTCAGGTGGAAACAGTTGACTGCTGTGAAATAACACATGTTCATGTTAGCATGTCTTTATTATGGTACATCGTAACACATGTATAAAAATTTAAAATCATTAGCCTACTTAGATTCAAGAGGAGAGTCATGGTGAAACGAGCTCTACCGAGATGGTTAGGGTACTTTTTTTTTATTAACACGAAATAAGATTATTAGTCTTACAACAACGTATTTGCTTGGAAATTAGGGTTCATTTTAACCCTTAGACTACCGGCATGGGTAACTCAGTTACCCCAACGAATATTTCATGTTTAATCTGTTTAAATTGCGATGTAATGTAATATATGTTTCTTAGTTCACTTCCTGAAAAATGTTTGAGGTTATGTTTCAATCAAGTGTTTGTAAGCATCTTATTATCTTTAGTTTTAAAGTCGCAAATAATGTATCAGTAACTCAAATTAATATTTAGAACGACTAACAAAACAATGTTACGCCATTTGTTGGAAATATATTAACATTATGATGAATTTTCCGTGGGGTAAAATCGTTTCTCCTTTGGTAATCGAAAGTGGCAAAAATTGGTAAACGAAAATCATTATGACGTAAAGAAAGTTATGCACCCTAAGTTTCCATTCTTTTTCCTTTCATTTGATAGAAATAATGCACGCTTTTCTTTTCCCTCTTTTCCATCCCTTGTATATCATGAATAAAGATTCTTATTGTACTATATTGCACTGAAAAATATATCTTCAGTTTCCTTTTATATCTTTGCTTCTCCACTGATCAATCCGGTAGACTGCTGTTAAAAAAGCGAATTGAATGACTGCTGTTATACAATCGCTTGAATTATAAAATAGCTTCTTGAATTCAGAATGAACGCTTCATTTTAATTAAGGAGAATTAAATAAGGAGAATTTCATTTTAAACATGCAGTTAAGTTCACAGCAACTCATTCACATTCGAAGGAAGATGACAGAAAACCTTCGTCGGAGGAGATGTCCTCTAGATGTCTTCAGAATGTCCGCACCAGCCCAATTAGCTGGTGTCAAAAATGCGTGGGTTTGACCTCTGGAAATGCGCCAGCACGTTGGGCTTGGTTGCGAGATCAGCGAGCGGTCAGTGCTTCTCCAACCTTTTAAAAGTCTCTCCTCGTCAGAGAAGGACCGCTCCCAAGTCCTTGAAATGGCGCGTCAGAATTTCATTAGCATTGACAAGGGGCCAATCAACGTGAAATCGCAAGTTTGGGCAAAATGCTCAGAAAGTGTTACTGATTTCATCATAATTCATTGTGATAGCTTCGCAGAAAAAAATTCAGCGAGATTACCTTTGGGTAATAAGTATTGATTGTTCGCTATTGCAGTATTTGACAGGATATCAAAAGATTGTGTGTATCTCAAAAAAATATAACTTATCACTTTGTTATTTTATCATTGTAAATGGCACTTTTCTCATTTTAAAGGTGTTTTGATGACTGTTATTAACTCTTTAACTTAAAAGTACTGATATTGCAAATAATGCAGGAATTTCGTTAAAATTTCAACGAACATATAAATGCGTAAAACACTAGTAACAAAAAATAAGGTCGTACGAAGAATCATAATTATATTCATATGCGATCAAAAACGATTTTTAAAAAATAAACAAATAGTGACCAACAGTGATATTAAAGGGAAGTAATCTATCCAAATAAAAAAAGAGTTTAGCACGTCAACACATGCTTTAAAAGAAGTAAAGCGTAAAAGTGAGAAAGTAAAAAAATAGGAATGTCAACATTTCTTGTTAAAACTCTTGACATTTGAGGTTATTTACCCTCAACAGTTCAAAAAACATATAGCCCTATAGCATTTGGCACGCTAAAATTAGTGAATTCGTTTCACCACAGTTAAGTATAATTCTCACATTAATCCAACATGCAGTTCATGGGGTGAGACGTTCCTGTGAGTTTTGAATTTTTTACTTTGTATCATTTTGGTAATATCTCAATTAAGGGTAATGCTGTTCAGATCCGTATTATTTTAACAAACGACGTATTCATCAGCATATCAGTGTCTAACGTGATACTTGCTCGTTCTATTATTTCTCGTGTTAACATTGTTCTCTTTCACGTCGGTGGGATACTGAATTTCAAAAATCTCTTCCATACGTTTATATACATTCCCGCTTTTGTTATAATTTTCTGAATATCATTCATTGTATAATATAATTTTAAATTTTATGAATAACTGTTTAATGTGTCAGTGAATACAATTATTCCAGTAAAAGTACCAAGGCCGATTTGTGAAAGTGTTTGGTTGTTGGTAAAGGAGTTCAAAACACCTTTAAGCTGAGGTGAATAAAAGTTTTTACGTTTCTCTAAGGTTTTTCTACTCCTCTTAAAGTAGCCGAGTAACAAATATTTATTTCTTTTGTTACACATTGTAATTTTGTATACAAAAGATTAAAGTTGGTAGTCCCATAATCATTTTTGACATGCGCATTGGTCCCCAGGTATTGTTCGTAGTCTTAAAGTACTAAATAGAATTCTGAGTACCCAATAGGGTATCACATTGGTACATATTTAACGAACTAAGCAGGAAAAAATGTTTACGGTGGATATATTTATGATGTAATCTTACCTCGATTTTTCGGAGTATTAACACTGCATAAATTCCCGTTTTAAAGGATGAGTCTACACAAAAATATATTGCTCTAGACTGTCACGAGTCAAGTTAAGATCCAGTTTATTAAAGAAAAGTTATGAAGGTTCAGTATCTATTGTTATTTCTTATGAGCGTAATAATTGATACACTCCGCATAAGGGACTTCAGTATTCTGATTTTCTCTGAGTTTTGGAAACAAGGAGAACATGTACACTTTACTGTCGCAAACCCACAAATTGTCTCGGCGCAGTAATAAGCACAACCTAACGAAACATTCAGTAGAACGATGACCAATGCGTGATTACTTCCCAACTACAAACTTGTCTGTGATTAATCAAACACCTGTACTATAAATAAGCTCTATCATAAACTATCATTATACAACGAGCTGCAGCCATCTAATAAGAGGATACAATGGGAGTTGAAAAATAATTTATTTCTGTTCATTATGAGACCTTTGTAACAGCAGTGATCAAATTAAAAACAGTAAACTCACTTTCTTTTCTCATTGTTACAAAGGAAACATCAGTATACTTCTGGTTACATCTGTTGGGTTCGCAGAAAGGTGAAAATGTTCTCAACCAAGTTCAAATTTTCACTCGTAAGCCGTTCGTGTAATTCTGGAGCGTTTCGCGCTAATCAATTACACCTCAGAAATTACGTTCCCTTCAGAAAGAGTCCGTCAATTACTCGCAGTTATGACCTGAAGTTCTCCAGAGAAATAAGGTTGTCGAACTTGGGGGCACTGACTGGAGCTACCGACATGTTTACATATGCACGTAAGAATTCTCGAAGGCCGGATAACTGGCTGAATTTAAAACTCCGATATTACGCTTTTCCTCCTTTCTTCCTGCATTGAGCGAAAATGAGTGCCTTCGAAGTGGTGATAAATGAAGGCGGGCCGTGCGTTGCAGGTGCACGTGGTCCAGCCGCGCCTGCAGCGGTGGGGCCCTGTCGGGGGGCTGAGCGTCCCCACCAGCGGCCGAGCAGGGCGAACTCTGGTTCTATTTCGTCAAAACACGAACGAGACGGCGGTGACCTCGCGGAGTGCAGGGTGAATGTCACTGTCATGAATAGAGCCCGGAAAACATGTAGTAAGACACGTCAAAAGATGTACATAAATATGTATTAAAACAGTGAGAATATGTAATAAATATGTAAAATGGGATATAAGATGTAATATTAAAAATATTATAAAACACATTTACATAATACGAAATTACATGTATAAAAATGTTCCTAAACAAATTTTTAAAATAATACAAACGTTTTAAAAATTATGTGTACAAGATAAAAGTTGATGCACACTTTTCACCATACAACTTTCCTGTCAGAAGTACAAACTTCATCCACTGCTATTCAGAACTATACTTCGGCAGCAAGACTAGACGCAATGTAGGCGATCGTACAAACTACGACCAGCAAATCGTTGCAGATGAAACATCCTCTTTGAAGTGTTATATGTCGGCGATCGCCAAAGTTTCTCTAAAATTAAGGTAAAAGGTCACGAAACGTATCAGTGTTTCTTTTCACACCCAAAGGTAAAATTGATCTCAGTCACTGACGCGCACTTGCCGGCCCTGAGGAAACTGAAGCAGGCGTGCAGGCTAAAGAGAACATCCGACCACGTATTCACAAAGGGTACCTCAAGGAACCTCAAAAAAATACTTGTTTTCATAAAAAAATTGTAATCAAATTGAAGAAAAATGATGGAATAAAAACATATTTTGTGAAAATAGCAAAATATGTAATATAGTACTAAATATGTGAAAATATGTAATGAAAAAAATGTATATTGCGTTAATACGGTGACGATTCGCCAAGATTACGATTTTGAGAGCGGTAAGTAGAAAGACAAAAAAATGTAATTACATAAAAATCCGGTTTCTAGTCATGAAAAAATTATGAAACGACGCGCATTATAATTCGTCGAATGAACTTAGATCAAAAAGTTAACAAGGGTGCAGTATCTGAAAGTAGACAGTAGAGAATTCACCAAGTTACAGAGCTATACAAATGTAGGGATGTGAGTCCATACATGTAAACCACGTGTAGATAACGTACGCTGCATATACAATGGTAATCTACCTTTTTTATGAGTCTGCAACGAATCTACGAGGGCCATGCTCTCCCCAAAGAAACATTTAATTGTAATTAAACTCCATTTATTCAAAACTAGAACAACTAGATTACATCCAAAGGAGTGTGGCAATTATAAACATTCTTTAAAATTTTAAATTAACATTTTTTAGATATTTATCTACATATTTATTTATTTATTTTTGTTTCATAAATAATTGTGGGTCAGGAGAGATTACGAGTTCAGTATGAGGTTATTAGCCACTACACAATAATCATTTGTAAATAACGTAATGCTCAATATATAAAAAAATCGATACTATAAGAATATTAAGATATATAATAATATAAAAATTACAAATACAGGATGTCCCACCAACTGTGGGCCACCCCTCTAACTTCCAAACGGTTTGCGATATCGCTCAACAATGCAGAATCAAGAGGCAAGTAATATTCTGTATAGATTTTGTTGCTAATATTTTTAGTTTTTAAGAAATTTAATCATGTTTGGTTTTTTAAATAGAATGATATAATATCCGGGATATAAGATATATCAACCGCAATAGTAGGCTATATAAATTTACTTTGCAGAAAATTCAGTCATGCACGTGTTTCGGGACATTTTATCCCATCATCAGTGGCTCTACAATATTAAAATTAAATTCACAAATTAACATATGAATAGCTATATCATACAAGGAAGTACATAATCTACTTGAACATTAAATAATTAATTTAATTATGGTACTTACCCAAGTAACATGGATTACACAGTAATTAACCATTGTGAACTGTCCTAGCATGGCGCCATTCTAGCCTGGAAAGAAATTAAATCTATTAAAACGAATGAAAAAACAATATCTCACTATCAAACATCAGCATTAACAAATGGAAAAAGTATTTCCGAAGACTGCAGCTAGAAAACAGAAACTGCCTATTAAACAAGAAAGTGAAGTTTGAGCAAAGGGTAGATCTGACAATTGAAGATTTAGAAGAAGCTCTGAGACCATGAAATCTAATAAGTCATCTGGCCCGGGAGATTTACCGGCAGGACTACTGAAATACGGTCCCCATAAATATCGCCAAATGCTCAAACACATGTTTTCAAGGTGCATGAACGGAGAAGATCCTCGTGTGGCGAACGCCTTACCCGACACTGATTCATAGAAAGGATCTAGAGACAGTGAAACAAACTACCGAGAAATAGCAGTTGTTGGATCTATAGATAGACTGCACAGGAAAATAATACGAAATAAAACAGAAGAGGAGATAAAGGGAAAAATTGGAGGGGAACAGTGTGATCTTACTGCCGGTAGAGTGGTTATAGACAATATATTTACATTAAAACATCTTATAGAAAAGACAACAAGGAGAGGTAAGGAAGTTCATCTGGGTTTCGTTGATCTCCAGAAGGCGAATGACAATGTACCGGTTGCTAGAGTATGGAAAGAAATCGGTCTTAAAATCAGTCAGAACTTAATTGGAACCACACAGAATCTATATATGAACAACATATCTCAGATTAAGATCAAATTTTACAACAGTGAGAGAAACAATACAAAATAATAGGAATGACGACCGGAGAGGATAAATTGTATACTCTATATTTTGCCAATGACCAAGGTAGTGATTGCAGAAGATGCTGACGACTTGATTTTCATGATTCGTAAACTCCATGAACACTTTTTAAAAGCAGGACTTGCTATTAACATGGAGAAATCTGAATACCTGGCAGTTGGGAACAAAGAAGATATTCTGTAAAATGGAGAAAAAAATGAATAGAGTAAACAAATATACAAATTTGGATGTACTTTTTAACAAAAAGGGAAATAGTCGAGAAGAAATAATAAGCCGAATAAGCTCGGAGAGAAATGTGACACGAAGTATAAACTCTGTCTTATGGAACAAAACCATCACTAACACTACTACAAAACGTCTTTATTCCCCGCTAGCCGAGAGTGTCACAACGTATGGTTCAGAAGTTTGGGTGGTTGATAAAAGAACCAGAGGAGAGCTGCTAGCACTTGAAATGGACTACTGGCGTAGAAGTTGCTATTAGAGCACACGTCACAAAATCAGGAACGATCACATAAGGAAGAAAATGGATATAAATAAAACTATTTTTCACGAAACAGAAAAAACAAATCGTTTGGTATGGTCATGTTAAGCGAGTGACAGACGAAAGATGGCCAAAACGAGTCCTGCAATGGCAAACGAGTCCTGGTTGGCGTCGTTGGCTCATTGCAGTGTAGGGGGAAACATTATAACTAAAACTGTATAGAGTTTAAATGTTATAATAAGGAAGAACAGGTTTAATGTCATAGATCTTCTGACTCATAATTAAATTAAAAAATATCCATCTCTTTGACGATCATTCATTGTTTATATTAAGAATTTTCTGTTGGGCCCCTGAAAAAGGCGCGTCTCTTCCCAGAACCCACATTTTCATAAATGTTGGCTCGGAACTTAGGCGTCCGTTCAAGTACCCATTGTGGCGACAACTCTCTTCTCAACTTGGAACGAAACGCAGCACAGAAATTTTTATTTACGCCTTTGTGTGCTCAGTAAACGACAAAAACTTCGAGACACTCCGACGTCTCGTTGGCTGACAACAGAAGTGTCTGATCTGTGACTCGTGGTTTGTGTCTGATCTGTCCATATGAATTATTCGTTTCCTATTCATTATTCATATTATTCTTTTGCTTTCTAATATAAATAAAATATCAGTTAGTGTAAATTGTTAGTCAAATCTAAATAGACTTCGTATTCGAAACGGAATATATGATAGGATATATTCGTAGATGATTCGTGATGACTATAGATAGCCGCGAGTAGAGACCCACCTGAGGAACAGCTCAGGGAAAGTCGCAATCGCTGAGCAATTTATTTGCAGTTTTTGATTTTTATAAGACCACCAAATAACTTACAATACTCCGGGAGCATTTTGCCAACTTATTTTGACATGAGGTAAGATTACGGTAGGAGGGACATCGACATGAACATCTAATTGACAGTATCAAGGCATAAGATTTGGAGTTCATTTGAGAAATGAACGTTGCGCGCAAAGATCATAGTAAGCAATGAACTTTAATTCTTGACCGAAGGGAATTACAATTATTGTATATAATATCAGATCGTTTATGAGCTCATTTATAAAGGCTAAAAAGTTTGTAATAAATGTTAAGTTATTATTTTGAGAAAAGAAGTATGATAATTTTTAGCTATTTACCATCAGTTCAAGTAACCAGTTTCAATCAACAGAAATTCCAGGAATCGTAATTCTGAATAGAATTGCACGTCCACATACAAGGTAAGAAGGTAGCATGTTATATGTAGAAACCCACAAGCAAAAATTGAAATAGAATCGAGATAAGATTTCAGTACCGGGCAAATTTAGCAACATTGCAGGGCAAAAAAATGATATATTTCAATATCAGTATTACGTGAATTCCCATAACGTGCCCACACAGGAAAGTAATAATATTAATAAAAGTAGGGAGATTCAACATTTCGTAATAGTTCACAAACTAGTAAGAAAGATTTATTAGTTTTATTCATTACATATCAGTAGTGGGGGTATTTCACAAATGACTTGGCCAGCTAGGGGCAACAAAAGTAAATAAGTATCAGAAGGTTTCAGTATCCCGCAGTACACATTTCATAAATCTAAATTTCAGCATTCCTTCATTTGAGACACATCATTTGAGTCATTATTTACACGTAATACTGCCATCATAAATGCATTTGCCGGAGCTGTATACAACTTTAAAATAATAACAATCCAAATGTGAAAATCCATCACGACATCTTGTAATTAGAAAATATAATATTTAACACATAATTTGTTATTACTATTTTTGATGTATGAGTTCAACATTCTCATTGAAAACTACTCGTACTTCATGATGAAGAAAAGAAGTGACCACATTTCATTTCTTTTTTCTTGGAAACTGTCGGTACAAAGTACGATACTTTTTTGTTACGCCACCCACACAATGAAAACTACTACCGCCGCAAGACGTAACGGGCTGTAATTATTATGGCGACTCCCCATCAAAGCGCATCTGGGGGTCGCGGGGCGGGGCGGGGCGGGGCGGGTGTCGGTCCCACGCCTTCCTAAAATAGCGCGCGACCGCTGCACCAGGAATTAAGTCAAGTGAAGACAGCGCGCCCCCTCCCCTCCCCACCCCCTCCCCTCCCCGCCCACGCTCCTCGTCTCGCGGCGGCGCGGCGCCCCCCGACGGGGCCCCCCACCCCTTCGCGCCAGCCGCACAGTGGGCCGGCGCTGCGGACACCTGCCACGAAAAAAATAGAGCCGTTTTTAATTGATTGATTTTTTCCGGGCGCGTCAACGGCTTTGGTCATTAGTCCCGTAAGTGTAGTGCATGTTTTTTCTCGGGAGATTGCAGTGATATTCCTCTGCTGGATGGCAAGATCCGGCGCCGACCAACCGTCGGCTAGTGGGGTTTCCCCTAACCAGGACTCTCCCACCAGCGGGGCACCGCCCAGCCGAGACAAGCTCTAAGCTCCCGACCGGTCTCCCGGAATTTGTAGTAGTGTAGTGCATGTTATTGTGTGTGTGTGAGGAGAGAGGATAGGACCAGGAAGAGGAAGGACAGATCGCGCGTGGTCCGTGGCCCGCTTGGTAGGGTACTGCTCCGGCATTCGCCTGGCGTTGATCGGAGAAACCACGGAAAACTACAGATCAGAGCAGCCGGCCACTAGAATTCTCCTCCAGACAGCGACTGAATTCGACCTAGCTGAAAAGCTAGTGTCGAAAATCCTGCCGCTGTGGGGAGTGTAACCTAGGACCTCCCGGTCAGAGGCGCTGCAGTGACATCAGTTGATGCACTGAGCTCCCGCTCCCGGTGGGTGCCGGTGGGAGGCGCTGCTGTACGAAGGTAACTAAGTTAGACGATTGGTTGATGTCCGGGCACGTGCATCGCAAGGGTCATTAGTCCCGTTAATGTAGTGAATGTTATTATCCCAGAGGCAGTGGCAATGCTGGATCTGAGCTAACTGAGCAGGTGTTGACGTCGATGGCGACGGTGTTCGCCACGACCACGTTAAAGGCGAAAATGGTGGTAAAGCTGTTCGGCTGTTATTTGAAGGTTTTCGATGGCAGTTTCCAAGTGATTTCGGGAACGACATTTCGTACTAATGATTGGAATGGTGACGGCAGCGTCGACATTGGAGACACTGATACCAGCAGAAAGACTGCAGAAGCCAGATCGAGGATGAGAATATGAAGGATATATGCAGATGACAACGTAGGAGTCGGTGGACAACGTGGAGGCGGGAATGATAGTAAAACTCTGCGGTAGTCATTGCAAAGGCTTCCACCATATTCGATAATAATGACTAAGAACGATGACAGTAACACTCGTGTGATTACGTTTTAGACGCTGGTACTAGAAACGATGGAGCGACAGCAATAAAAACGCGGAAGATTGGAAACGGGAAGAAGGAAGAAATAACAAAGGTGACAACATTACTAAACACGGCGGCGAGAATGTCCAATCATCCAAAGGGTTTTAACGACATTCAGGAGCAAGTCTACTAACAGTAGCAATTGAAATGGTTACATTGGAGACGCTGATCAGAAATTATCGGCAGAACGTAGAAGAAATTTCAGAGGCGATATGAAAATAAAATTGCAGTTATTGGTGACGTTGACGGTCGAGACGGTCGCGTAGATGGCGACAGGGGTGAGGGCAACAGCTGCTGCAGGAGTCAATCTCGAGTGTTTAAATAACATTGTCGATAATACGTTAGTATGTGCGAAATGGCATGACGTCGAAAACCACTACTTAGAAGCCAATAGGGATGGATATTACAGAAAATGTGATGGAACGATCGATAAGAATAGACATGACGGAAGAAGATGTCTAGAATGTAAACGACATTGTCAGTAAATCTCTTGATATGCAATCATGACAGTAATGACGGAACGTTGAAACGCAATTCATAGAAATTACAAGTGCCGGAAGCGACGATTCGATTGCGTAGAGTGATCAGGAAATGAAAATAACGAAGACATCACACGAGATGTAATCGGGAAAAGCCAGGGAATACTGGCAAATGACGCGATATAATTCGATCCCAAGATTTTAATTACACGGGCTGAACCATGCACTCACGAATGGCAGGGCCGCCCGACCCAGGTATTTAATGTAAAGGTTACCCAGAGAGTAATCCGAGTTCTGGCGGGATACAGATACCAAACCAAAGGCGTACTTGAGCGCCAGCGGGGAAGTAGATAAAGGGCACAGATCTTAGGTGCCCACCCCGGAATGAATTCCCCCTGATAGAACAAGCGTGTGGAGTGGTAGATGACGCAGGATTTATACTAGCCACTGCTCAAGTATATAGCGCAGTTAACATTGCTCCTACGATCTGCCACATCAAAATTGCCACTTTTAACATTACTACATCGTCACTGTCGCTAACTCAAGCACGCTATTGCTCGCCGATGTTATTAGCATTTCCACTGTCGCGTCGTTAAAATGGCGAGACGCAGTAATGTTGAAGTTGACAATGATGAGTTACAGATTTTGGAGGCAACAGTGCGGTGATAAGGATGACGCGAGAGTAACGGATGCAATAAGCGGACTGTGCGATACAATGATGTAGAAATACCGAGATGGATAAATGTGGTGCGCAAAGGATAGCAGACGCGACGGAAAGTGAAGTAGCAAAAGCTGGACAGTAGGCAAACGTAGTTCAAATTGTAGTTGAAATAAATGTATGTATGTATACACGAAATACTTTTAGGAAGTATGGAAGCTTAAGGGTGACAGCGTTCATGATGGGAGGCCATGATGGTAGGAACAAAAGCAACCATATTGACGTCTTGATTGTGTTGATGTTGTTAATGGGAATTTTGAGAAGACAGAGAAGTTGGCTCAAGAATGTAATAGCTGGAAGAGCCGGAAACAGCGTTGTCGTGTGTGAAAACAACGCTGGACTGTGGCTGTGGAGATATTACCATCGAATGTATGAAGAACCTGGGAACAAAAAATAAAAACAGCCGATAGTGTTATACAGCAGAGAGGTTATAAACTGTGAAACCAATGACATCAACAAGGTATAGGAAACGGCACTAGCGAATGCAACGACAGTGGCATTTTAATTCGTTTCATTGGCGACGGAGACAGTGTTGTGTGAAGACGTTGTAGAAGCGAAAATAGACGATAGAGAGCTGCAGCAATACTATTCTAGAGTGCTATTCTGGAGACGAAAGACGTATCTGACCATAGAGGTGATGACGGCTACATTGGCAAAGGAAGTGAGGACAGAGGTACTTTGGCATTCAAAACTAAACCACTGATGTGCACAAATGTTGAAAAAGATGTTAGTGGTCAGCAACAGTGAATGCTGCTGAACAAACGTTGGTTTTCCGGAAAATAACAAAACACACTTCTCAAGAACAACAAATGAACGACTCTCTTATTTCGCCACAATTCATTGAACATTTTAACTAACCTACTGTTGACAAGTATTGCAAGAACGTGGGAGACAGCAGGGAGAAGCTTGAGGGCGCACTGAGCGGCCGTGGTGACGGCGCCGGCGGGGGTGATATCCGTGACGCCCGAGCTCCCACGGCAGAAGTCAGCTGCCCGCCCGCGCCGGTTTTATGGGCGCATTGTGCTACGGGGCTGGAATGCCGCTAGACCATTGTGCCCGGCGCGGCCCGCCCCACTGCCCAAGCCCCGCTGCCCGCTCACATGTCTGCCAGGCGGCTTGTTCGCCCACCCCGCCCTCGCTCCTCGCCCCGCCCCGCTCTGACCCGCACACGTGCTCCTGCCAGCCCAGGCCCTCACACATCCCGCCATCATCCAAGCACCAAACACGTCTACCTTCTGAAAACCCGCCTTCCTCCACGCCCGGCGCCACACACCCCTCCCTATTGCAAGCCCCGAACACGCCAGTCTCCAAACAAGTCGCGTTCCTCCAATCCCCAAACACGCCCGGCGCCACACATCCGTCCGTCTTCCAAGCCCTGAACACGCCCGGCGCCACACACCACTCCCTCTTCCAAACCCCGACCACGCCAGCCTCCAAACAAGTCGCGTTCCTCCAATCCCCAAACACGCCCGGCGCCACACACCCCTCCCTCTACCAAGTCCCGAACACGCCTGGTCTCAAACACACCGCTCTCCTACCACGCCCACCCCATAACCCTTCCTGTTCCGCTCTTCCTGACTCCCAGCGCGCGGCTGCCGGCCTCTTTGGTTGACGCACCGCCTCGCACAGCTGCTGGTAGCGTGCGGAGCCTCTGGCTAGTCGGTGGGCGTCGCTGCAGCGAGGGTGGCAGGGCAGTAGGGGCAAACAGCTGACTGCCCTCGACGTCAAAAGGGCAAAGGCTGACTCAAAATATGACGGCTTGCTATCGCTCAGTCACTACCAGTCAGACGTAGCACGAGAAGGGGAATCTGAATGGCCGAGTGCACATTTGCTTCGACTCTCCTGCAGGAGCGCGAAGTAGAGCATCGAGTTTCTGATTTCCATCAAGATTTCTCGCAAACAATCCGAAGTGAATTTAACAGAAAGGTGAAACACAACGGGATATATGAACACGAGTATTATTAGAAGACCAAGTTTTGTAATAGATTTTAATAATTTTTCAATTAGGATAGCAAAGGGTAAATGGTCATCCAAGCAAGGGAATGTGTAAATCAATCGAGGCAAGCTCCGGCTGAGTTAAGAGTCAGCACTGCCGCTGAATCCGCAGTGACTCATCGCAAGGTCCTAGTTCGAGGGGAGTATCGACGGTGAAGAATTTGCGGCTCTAGCTAACTACCTATATAGATAAATCCAATCCAGCCGCTGTCTAGCGACGGGCTACTCTGCTCCATTGGTTTCTCCGATCAACACCAGGCGAATGCTGGAACACAGGCAGCGTGTGATCTTTCCTTCCTCTTCCTTGTTCTATCCCGACCCCTTTCAAATACACGCATACATATTTATGTACACTAGACAACCAGACATGTCGGTTTGTTTGATTGATTTTTTCGTGTTTGCGGGCGTGTCAACTGCTTTGATCATTAGTACCGTAAGTGTAGTGCATGTTTTTCGTGGGATCTTAACCCGCTGGATGGCGAGATCCAGCGCCGACCTACCGCCGGCTTTACGGCTCGTGGGGTTTACCCCTCATCAGGTCTCTCCCACCAGCGGGGCACCGCCCCAGCCGAGACAAGCTGTAAGCTCCCGACCGATCTCCCGGAATATGTGGTAGTGTAGTGCATGTAAGTGTAAGTGTGTGTGCAAGGGGAGAGGATAGGACAAGGAAGAGGAAGGAAAGATCGCGCGCGGTCCGTGGCCCGTGTGTTAGGGTACTGCTCCGGCATTGGCCTGGTGTTGATCGGAGAAACCAAGGAAAACTACCGATCAGAGCAGCCGGCCGCTAGAATTCTCCAGACGGCGACTGAATTCGACTTGGCTGAAAAGCTAGTGTCGTAAATCCTGCCGCCATGGGGAGTGTAACCTAGGACCTCCCGGTTAGAGGCGCTACAGTGACATCAGTTGATGCACTGAGATACCGCTCCCGGTCACACGTGTTGGGAAACCAGTGGGGAGCTTAGAGCTTGGGCAGGATGGGGCGGTCCTCTTCTGAAAGAGATAGATGCCTGGGGAAGTTCCCCGTCAGCTGACGTGTCGGCGCTCGATCTCTCAACCAGCGGAGGAAGAGTACCACCAGTTCCCATGCTAATTCATTCACTACACGGGCGGAAATAATGAACACAGCAGTTGGCAAGCCTGGAAGCATCAATCCAGACGCGCACAGCTACCAGCTTTCTAGATGTGCGTTTCCTTGGGCTCCCGGTGCACCTCCGTCAAGGTGGCACCCCCACTTTATGGAAATTCAAAAACAACTACCCTATAATTTTGTACTAATTATGTACTAATTTTGTACCAAAATAAAAAATTTGTACTAAACTATAAACCGTTAAAAACGGCATTCAAAAGTGGGGGTGCCATCTTGACGGAGGTTCCCGGTGCCGTCGTTCTTCGCCGCCGTCGCGACGGCCGCCAACGTCGGGAGAGACCCATCTCGTCTCGTCGCGTCGCGTCTCGTGCCGCGGTCTGGACGGGCATTAAGCGGCGTGTGGTTTCTTAATGGAACGAAATGAGACAGCAGCTAACAATAGCCCGCTTAAACGATTCTCATGGCATTTGGGTGTTTTTGTCGCATCCTTGCTACTCTGCCAGACTCATGGACGAGAGACATATTTGTATGCACGCCTTCTTATTGGTGGGCCACGTGTACATAGCTGCCCTTCTATTTGGAGAAATATTATTTTTATTTTTACTTTCTCGTATACGTACGTACATACAGAGTAATATACGTAGTAGAGAGAACATTATGTAATGCTGTGGAAAATTCGATTTCAGGATTTCAACGGAAATACACGTTTTGGGGACCACTGATTCCGAAAAAGTGTTTTTTCAAAACGTCCGTCCGTCTGTGCGTCCGACCGTCCGTCTTTCTGGTGTAAGTCAACAACACTAGTGCTTAAACTAATCGTAGGATTGTTTCCAAATTGAAAAAACCCCTGTCGATCTGGCCTTACTCACAGCTCTGTCGTTTTGGAAAAACCATAATTAATTTTTGGGGGCACTTTTCATTTTTGGGGGTACTTTACATATTTTCTCAAATATAGTTCCAATTTTTTCTTTAAATACTCGTAAGAAAAGTGTGGAAGACACAAATGTGACATAGGTCCGATCTTCACTCTTAACTTTTCATTTTCGAAAATTGCAAAATAATGAAATATTTCGGCGTCTTACAACAACTACAAAATTGTAGATAAAGATTTTTTCCGCCAAACTAAATTTGTGGTATGAATTGTGCTGCGGTATGGACATTTTTAGTATGGATATAGCTAAATGTACTGCATAAGATGATATTAACGCCATTTCATTCTATTCTTTTCTTTCTTCAAAAACAATTTAAAAAATTGTAGTTTTTCTGCATTGTCTCACTTCGTTAATATTTACATAACCGGCGATTTGACATTACTGAATTTACCAAAACAACTGCTTCAGATGATGTCTTACAAAGTTTTCGAAAAACTTCAGTTTTCTGTGAAAAGTTCACAAAATTTGGCATTTTCGGAAACACTCAAACCTCATTTTCTCAAAAACAACTAATTCTTTTAAAACTTTTTTATACGGATAGTGTTAAATATACTGTACAAGATGCCATTATTTTGCTGTATTATATTGTTTCTTCAAACATTACGCAAATGTACCTTTTTCTAAATATTTCTCTAGTCGTTAATATGCATATTTTCTACGATTTGCATACATTATTGCAATTATGAGTGAAAGTGCTTCAAACGACTTTCAATGAAGTTTCTCTAAAACATAAGAATTCTGTGAGAAAGAGCTTCAAATTTCGCATTTGCAACGATGTTTCAATGACATTTTCTTAAAAGCAGCTCCAGATTCTTCAAAGAAAATTTCCATATAAAGGAGGTTTTACTCTTCTATAATTTTCCTAAAATAATATTTTGGACACGAATATTGTTCCTTCGGCCATGTTCCACAAATAATAAATATAATGTTTTTTTGGACGATGTTTAGCATTTTTCAGAGCTTTAACTTTTCAAAGTATTCCCATGTACTTGCAAGGGTGTCCAGAGACTTGCAGGAATCCGGAATTTATGAGAATGTGAAATTAAAATTAGAATTGATAGTGTCAAATTGAATATAAAGTTCTAGGCATTTGTGTTTGCTAGTAAACGATTAGCAATATTAGAGCTTTTACCGAATGCAAATCACATGCGTTTAATAAGGCATTCGGCAAAAGACATTGTATGTTCGATCGTCCCTCTACGAAATAATGGGTCGATATGTTCTCAAAGGGACATTAAAGAGAAGAGAAACTACTACGTCTACAACTTATGCTATCGTATGGACCCTTCGTCTTGCATAATTCTAAGGGATTCACAGAATCCTCAGTGTAATGCAGCTCAAGATCATAAATAAAGAAAATAGAAAACTGTTAAATGTCTTGGGAACTAAAATGACTCTCCACTATCCCAAACCAAACATTACATCATTCCCTACGGAACTCCACACGATAAGGAAGCTTTCGAATATAGCAGACGAATGCTCCGCTATGACGGCTAGAATTGAAAATAGAAAAGCTGCCACATTTCATCACTAATAACTTCTCATATCCTTGTTCCAAACGAAACATGATATCCTTCTTTTTGACAATTGGGGGGGGGATTATGGGAGCTACCTCAACCGTTGTCTTTTATTTTGAGCTTTTCTGAAATCCTAATTCTACGAAATTCTGTCCTTAACAATTGTTATATAAGACAATTACACAAACCACTAACTTCTGGATCATTAACACACGCCATTTTTCCAAACTCTTGAGAGAAACATTACTTACGAACGACCAGAGAAGGACTGTTCACTGGAATATTTTGCGGTGCCTACCGACCGTCCAGTCGCGCATCCTCCCCTCCCACTGCCTTTGAAACATGCAGAGCCCTAGGTCATCTCGACTGGCATGCGGTGCCTTGGCCTGCGCTAGCGACATCTCTGGACCGCATTAAGAACTGTTTGTAACTTCTCACTCCACCGCATTTCATCGCGCTTATGGATGCGGAAGACCACTTGGCTTGTGGTAGCAAAACAGTTTTTTTCTGCCGATCCCGTGGCCGAAATCGCAAAGGCAGTAGTGTCGTAGCGATCTCAAACAGAAGGGTCGCTGGTTCGAGTCCCACCTTGGGCATGATTGTATTTGTGTTCGTCCTTTCATCCCTTATCACCACCATATTGTTTCATCTTCACAGCTACTATAACGTTAACTCCAATAGTGGTCGGTAATGACCTAGATGTTGACGCAACCTTAAAAAACAAAAAGAAAGTTTTTTTCGCATCAGTTTTAAAATTTAAAAGCTTTTAAGCTTTCAAACTATCAACAACTTTTTACAGGATTATGAAACTTACGAATTTTTTTGTACACTTCGAATGACTAAGTTTACCGGCGGTCTACGCGGTGTATCGAAGAATTCGCTTTTTTGATTGATTTTTTCGTGTTTCCGGGTGGGTCAACTGCTTTGGTCATTAGTCCCGTAAGTGTGGGGCGTGTTTTTTCTCGGGAGATAGCGGTGATCTTCCCCCGCTGGATGGTGAGACCTACCGTCGGCTAGTGGGGTTTCCCCCTAACCAGGACTTTCCCACCAACGGGGCACCGCTCCAGCCGGGACAAGCTCTAAGCTCCCGACCGGTCTCCCGACATGTGTGGTAGTGTAGTGCATGTCAGTGTAAGTGTGTGTGTGTAAGGGGAGAGGATAGGACAAGAAAGAAGGACAGATCGCGCGCGGTCCGTTTGGTAGGGTACTGCTCCGGCATTCGCCTGGTGTTGTTTGGAGAAACCACGGAAAACTACCGATCAGAGCAGCCGGCCGCTAGAATTCTCCTCCAGACAGCGACTGAATTTGACCTAGCTGAAAAGCTAGTGTCGAACATCCTGCCGCCGTGGGGAGTGTAACGTAGGACCTCCCGGTGGGAGGCGCTGCAGTGACATCAGTTGAAGCACTGAGCTACCGCTCCCGATAGGAGAATTCGCCACTGCTCAACCGGATCCTATGTCAAGTCGCGGGCGCTTGCCCCCCCCCCCGCTGAGTTGTTGCCGCGCGTGGCACGTGGCACGTGGCGCGGCGCGTCCGGGCGGTCGATGGTTCAACGCTCCGCAGCCGCAGCCGCCGCGGCGCACCGGCCGGCAGGAATCCGAGCGGAGGACACGAGTCGCTCAGGCGGCGGCACTAGAGGCCCTGGATACAGAGAGTAGCGCGTTCCTTGGGCCACCGGTGCCGCCATTTTATATCCGGTTGAACTAACCGGTATTGTGGGTGAGTTAGGAACCAGCAATCAACCGAAACTAGTGATAATATACTGGAAATTCCTTATCATGCGTCCGATTGCTCTCATTTCTCCTTCACTGGTGAATGCTGCCAGGCGGGGCTTTCGCGTGAAAGGGTATTAAATGGCGGCGGGCAATCAGGTTGCGCTCCTCTCTATCTAGGCGCTCTAGTCGGTGGCGCCGCGCCGCGGCTGGTAAAACAGCTAGTTCTAGCGGGGCGAGGAGGCGGCGGCGCCCGCGGACAGTGGAAGCTGGAATGGAGGCGGTACCAGGCACCCGGAGACTCTCCAGGAAACGGGCGCTGTTCAGTCAAGATGGCAGAACATTCTGAAGACCGGGAGAGATGGATCAGTGCATCGACTGATGTCACTGCAGTGCCTGTGACCGGGAGGTCCAGTCCTGCCGGTGGCAGGATTTTCGATACTAGCTTTTCAGCTAGGTCGAATTCAGTCGCTGTCTGGAGAAGAATTCGAGCAGCCAGCTGCTCTGATCGGTAGTTTTCCGTGATTTCTACGATCAACACCAGGCGAGTGCCGGAGCAGTACCCTAACAAACGGTCCATAGACCGCGCTCTATCTTTCCTTCCTCTCCCTTGTCCTATTCTTTTCCCTTACACATACACTAACATGTACTACACTAACACACATGCCGGGAGACCGGTCGGGAACTTAGAGCTTGTCTTGGCTGGGGGTTGTCCCGCTGATGGCAGACACCTGGTTGGGTGAAACCCCGCTAGCCGACGTTAGGTCGGCGCCGGATCTCGCGATTCAGCGTGGAATGATCACCGCCAGCTCCCGAATGCGGAAAACATGCACTACACTAACGGGACTAATTATGTCAGTAGTTGACGCGCCCGGAATCACTAACAACCAACCAACCATTCTGGAGCGGACTGGGAAGTACTTCCGAACATATGTTGGCTGGCAGCAAGACAGACATCAAAACTCCGTCAATGGGGATGGTGTTAGTTGACACTGAGATATAGACAGAAACGACGGTGGCAGGTGCCGGGCAGGGCCGCAAACGTGAGAGGAGAATGTAGGGATGCCTTTTTTCTCTATTTGAGTGAACTGTTCAATATTTGTTTTTCTCGTTCACTAATTAAAAAATAAAAATATTGAACATGTTAAATTGATCTTATCCACTGACAAAAAACGTATGAGTGAACAAGTGTTAGTAGAGCTAGGAGTGTTTATTTTTGCATGTTTTTAATCTCTATTACAGCTGTCTTTACTCCGACTCCAATCCTGGCAATTGCGCAGGTGCATGAAGTAGTCGTCTTGGTCTGGTAGCTATTCGTAATATGTATGTCTTTTTTCAAGTGCGCAGCACTGTGAGCGTAGGCTAACAGAGTTTTTTATGTCTTTCAAGCATATACTACTTTAACAAACTCCTGATGAGTGTTAATGCACACAAAGAATTTTATTTGAAGATTTGAACGAATGTATAAAAGATTTATTCCATTCCATGCATACGATGCTTAACTTCACACTATGCGGTGTTTCAAATAATAAGGAGAATGGATCATTATTATTCAAAGATACCCTCCTACCCCTGCACCCCGGTTCACTAGTCAGTCAGTGCCGCGGCGAACAGAAGACCACCAGTGTAGTGCTGTGAGAATGAATGAGTAGAATGAATGGTTGTGTATGTAATGAAGCATGAATGAATGATGCGTAAACAAATAAATGATGAAAAATAAAAGAAAATTGACCAAGAAACTGCAAAACATTACTTAGGATTAAGAAAAAATAGTAATATTTGTGTTGAAGTTAGGTATGCCAAAGTGCTGGATAGTAACTAATAAATTCGATTTAAGCTAAAATTAAGTTAGTTTTAGTTAGATATTAAGAAAATGCCTCCCTCTCATCTTTTTAAGCCGCAACGCAGCGGTTTCATTATAAAACACTTTATTAAATAAATTTCCTCCTTCTCAGGGGCACTGTGAATGGGAAACATAAAAGAATGAAAGGAAGCGGGGCGAAGCAGTGATTGTGGTGGGCGACTTGGATGTGGAGGTGGAGACGGAGGAAGCAGATGAGTTGGAGGTGATGGTGCTACTACAAGTGCTTCCTCATAAGAACCTCCCCTGAAACTTTCAACATAGCTTAGTTTCGGTATTGCCAACGTGAAAGGGCATTGAGAATACAGACACGGCGTGTTTAAATGTACGTAGTGTCCTTTAAATATGTAGATTTGTTGAAATCATATATATCAACATTAGTAATAAATAACACATATGTAGATTATGTAATAACTAATAAACTAACGCACTAACGTAGCAACAGAGATCCATTCGAATAAAACATCGTCTCCTATATTATTTCAGTAGTATTAATACCTTTTGCGGCTTTCACACGCCACCAATCTTATAAATGAAGTCTCTATAGAAAGAGAATTTCACGGAGTCGTGACGAATTGCACTTTGACTTTAAAAATATCAAGGATTTGTTTTAAAAAACGCAGCTAAATATTCATAGGAAATGCAACCATCAACACACGACCGCATTTCTAAATCTATATCGTTAAATATCTCTTAAACGAAGCGTTTTAGGGTCGTAAAAACTAAAATATTGAGGCCCAAGGTTTCAAATAAACGTTCCTCACGCCGTATTTTACAGGATGAGATATTCTTGAACATTCTATTACATTTTGGATGGTTCGGCGCTTCTCGATTCTGCCCCACCTGTTCAGAGCCTGTAGAATCTGCAACTGTATGTAAAATTAAACTAATTACTTGATATTCTACGTAACTGAATTACATGGGTGTACCTTTCTGCTAGGTAATATCGTTAAATAAGAATATGTCTGACAAGGGTGTATTATATTTGCAGGCAGGTTAACGGGGCTTGGTCAGTAGAATTTTACAACTAGTTGTTTGCCAACGTTTCGGAAACTATTTCCATCATCAGGGCTAATATGAAATGTTGGCAAACAACTACAGTAGTTGTAAAATTCTTCTGACCAATCCCCGTTAACCTGCCTGCAAATATTTAATTTATAGTCGTTAAGAACTCTTCATTATGTATTATATTGTTATGAATTACAAGGAGACATATAGAACAAGTGACGAAGGGTAAGAGGGTCTTGAAGAAAAAGATAAATTACAGGCTTAATATGGAAATGGACAAATAGGGAAGAGGGTGGGGTTTAGTATGCCATAGTTCTCGCATGGATATGTTTGTCTAAATAAAAATTTGTAAGCACAGGAAGGCGCAATTGCATATCCGAAGCATTTGGTAAAGTAATGTATGCTTCACTCACATGTCAACTCTTTAAAGTGTATTAATTTAATTCATTTAGCAATCTTACTTCGTGAGAACAAGTACTGCTGAAGCACTAACCGGAACGATTGACTGTAAAATAAGAATAATTTAAAAATAAATTGATTAATGTTCAATTAATTGATTGGTTAATTAATAGTGATTGATTAACGTTAAATCAACTTGTACTCTACTTTTTTGTGGTTGCCCATTAACTTTTATTTATTTCACTTGAGTTACCACACTTGAACCAATCAAACAAATACACTGGCAGAAACAATTGACTGTAAAATAAGAAAATAATTAAATGAAATTATCTGAAATTTCGCAATCCTGTAAAGTCTAGCGCTCCTCTTTTCTATAGCAGCGTGAGGCCTAATATGAACTCTAATTTGATTGGCGGTGATTGCTTTAATATGTCAAGTGTTTCCTTAAGGTTAAATTGTAAATTCTCTAAACTACCCATAAAAACTGAAGTCTTATGTCGATGTTATTGTGTCTAATGGATTTGGATCATCTTCTACCCCTGAGTCTTCTTCAGCTGTGTCAGTTCCACTGTCACTGCCTAAATTTACAACTGTAAGATGTGCCAAAATAAGAAAAGACTACATTGATATGGAAAGAAACTTTCATGCCAACATGCGAATTACATTTCATTTCTAACAGTACACCTTTGAATATCCACCATGTACTTGACACACTGATCCCAGGGGAAGTGAGTGAATGGCTTCCGTGTAAAAACTCCTGGGTTGCTAACAGATCCACTGTTCCACGGTGACTGCAGGTGAATCTCTGACCTCTCAAAAATGTTTAAGGGGCCGAAGATATGGGGAGTCGGATGGAGAGATATCGGGGCTGTAAGGAGAATGTTATTGAGTAGGGAGTTTTGGGGTCCCCTGATACCGAAGGTTTTTTCAAAACGTCCGTCCGTCCGTGAACACTGCTAGCGCCTAAACCATGGGTACGGTCTTTTCCAAATTGAAGAAACCCCTGTCCATCTGTTGAGAGAGCACATTTTCGATATTTGGAAGGGTTGCTGTGGGATGTCAGCTGGGTAAGTCTAAATGGTAGAACGCTCTGAGGTAGCCTGGATGAGAGTTAAAGCCCAGATGGAAGGACACGCGCACAGATAAAATGGTTGTCGGTTGTCCAGTTATGCCTGCGTCTCGTTTGCTACCAACATTCATATATCTTAGAACTCATCCATTCACATCATTCATCCGATCCAGGTATAGCAACGAGGTTTGGGCATTGGTGTCATGAGCAGAGTAAACAAGTCTGTGGATGGGAGGCACCGCAGTGATAGCGTAATCCGGATGTTCTGTTGGCGGCGTGCAAGACAGAAGGCAGAAGTCTGCAGTTGGCAATGGCGGTGACTGAGCTACCCAGGCAGTGGCAGCAGCGACTGCGAGGCAAGGGGTGCAAGGGATATGTGCCGAAAGGACTCTGAAGCAAGATGTTAAGGCAGGAGGGGGGGCGGTGTTGCAGCAACAGAGAGGGCGAATCCGCGAGGGGAGTGGGAAGAGCCGTGGGGGAGGGGCAAAGTGATGCAGCAAAGTGAGTCGCCAATGAGGGAAACGATGGAATGAAGTGAATAATGAGACATAGGAGCCATCGATCGATCGATTGATTGATTGATGTTCCCGAACACGTCAGCCCCTAATCCCGATAGTGAACGACTGAATGATTTAGCCGGGGGAGGGCGGCGTTCGCGCCTCTCTAATGGTGAGATCTGACGCCGGTCCACACGTACCTCCCCAGCTGAGCACTTCCCCGACAAGGACAACCTCGAAGCGCCCGTCTGGCTTCCCGGCCGGTGTGGTGGAAGTGCATGTTAGTGTGTGTATGAGTAAGAGGAGAGGGTAAGACAAAGATCGCGCGCGGTCCGTGACCCACTTGTTAGGAATGTACTCCGGCATCCATTGATATTGGAGAAACCACGGAAGACAACCGATCACAGCAGCCGGCCGCTAGAATTCATCTCCAGAGAGCAGACCGGGAGAGGTAGCTCAGTGCATCAAGTGATATCACTGTAGCACCTCTGATCGAGAGGTCCTAGGTTCGAGTCCCGACAATGGCAAGATTTTCGACACTAGCTTTTGAGGTAGGTCCATTTCAGTCGCTGTCTGGAGGAGAATTCTAGCGGCTGGCTGCTCTGATCGGTATTTTTCCGTGGTTTCTCCGATCAACACCAGGCGAACGCCGGAGCAGTACCCTGACAAACGCGCCACGGGCCGCGCGCGATCTTTCCTTCCTCTTCCTTGTCCTATCATCTCCCCTTACACACACACTTACACTAACATGCACTATACTATCAAACATCCCGGGAGACGGGTCGGGAGCTTAGAACTTGTCCCGGTTGGGGCGGTGCCCGTAAGTGGGAAATACCTGGTTGAGGAAAATCCCGCTTGTCCACGGTAGGTTGGCGCCGGATCTCGCCATCCAGCATGGGAAGATCACCGCCACCTCCTGATGAAAAAACAAACACTACCCTTACGGGTCTAATGACCTCGGTAGTTGACGTGCCCGGAATCAACAACCAACCAACCATCCATCCAGAGAGCAGCTGAATTCCACCTAGCTGTGAAGCTAGTATCGAAAATCCATCTATAGTCCCTGCCGGCGGGAGCTGCTGCAGAGCCATAGCCAATGGGCGTGGAGGAAGTGACGCTGGGCGGGGGCGGGGGCAGTCGCGAGGCGAGTGGTCGCCATGCCGCGCCGCTTCAGGCAGACAGGTGCAGCCGTCCCCGCGCCGCCCCGCGCCGCGCCGTCACCGCTTTTGCCCGCAGTCCGGGGTTCACATACCTGCGCCGGCATCCGACCAGCCTCCGCTCTAGGGCCGTACAAAGTGGGAGGAGACGGGGACTTGTGGTCGCCACGGCGGGGGATACGAGGGTACGAACACGGACCACGCTGGCACGCCGGCGCCCGCAGCCGCTCGTCCACCAAGGGCGGTGAGCTACTTCGGTTAATAACCCTTGCACGTTCAGTCGACTCCGGTTAGAGTGAACTCGCATATTATGAACCCTTGGTTATAGTGAACTTAAGTGGCTAGTCCCGTTTCACTTACGTTAGAAGTAAGCATAAGAAGATTCGGTTATGGTGAAACTGAACCTCGGCTACAGTGAACGTAGGAAATACAACGTCCTGGAAATTAATTATCTCCTGGACAAAAATACATCGCCTCGATGCCAAAAATTCCAACACTAGGCAGCATGAAAAAATATCGTGAGTGAAAGGTCATAATTGAAGAAGTCTTCCCTGAGGTAAAGGTAGCGGACCAAGAATGGATATCTTTCTAATGACCTTATTCCATTCAGTTTCACTGCGGAAACAAAGGTGCTCGATTACTTGCTTCAATTTCAACCTTTGTGAATATTTTTTTAAGAACAAATAAAGATATTGAAATTTTAAGTTAGTGCTGTTAATGTATTTTGCTAAATCTCCGTGTAAATAAAATCTATCGTTATGGAGAAACTTATTTAATTTTGACAACATCGGATATAGTTAACCAAAAATGTTAGTCCCCAGAAGTGCACTATAATCGGAGTCAACTGTACTTCCTTTTTTGGACACTTTATTGTTTTTACGAATGAAACGAAGAATGAATTGGTCATTATACGGGATAAGCAGAAATAGACTGACATTTGGAATGAAACCACCAGACACGCTGAAAGAAATCATAATTAGTCATATTACAGTACTTCATACATTTCTGTTATTTCGTCGAATTCACTGGTTTCATTTGGAATCACGTAACTAATTATACACGCGGCGTGATGTTTGACAAGTATTTTTTTAATAAGCATAGGTGAAAGAAATGCTATTATGTGAGCGACCACACAGATTAGTAAGGAACATATATATATATATATATATATATATATATATATATATATATATATATTTATATATATATTATTATATTATATATATAAAAGAAAGTCGTGTTAGTTACACTATTTATAACTCAAGAACGGCTGTACCGATTTGGCTGAAAATTGGTGAGCAGAAAGCTTAGAGCCAGGAGACGGACATAGGATACTGTTTATCCCGTTCGACTGCGTTCCTGTGTGAGAACGCACGTTTTTGCACGTTTTCGCACGTTTTCGCGTGATTTCGCATGTTAGCGGTCATTGTTGCCTGTTGTAACCCAATGTTGTAACGCCGCACTGATAACAGAAGGCGATAATGATAGCCGCTTTTCGTTCGCCGTTATATCTGTATACAGTCGTGTTAGTTACACTATTTATAACTCAAGAACGGCTGAACCGATTTGGTGAGCAGGAAGCTTAGAGCCAGGAGACGGACATAGGATACTGTTTATCCCGTTCGACAGCGTTCCTGTGTGAGAACGCACGTTTTTGCACGTTTTCGCGTGATTTCGCGGGTTTTCGCACCTTTTCGAGGGTTTTCGCAAGTTTTCATGCGTTTTCGCACGTTTTCACGCGTTTTCGTATGTTTAGGTGGAACGGAGTTCTCTGTTAAGGCGGAACAGAGTTCGCCGGGTCAGCTAGTATATATATATATATATATATATATATATATATATATATATATATAAAAGAAAGTCGTGTTAGTTACACTATTTATAACTCAAGAACGGCTGTACCGATTTGGCTGAAAATTGGTGAGCAGGAAGCTTAGAGCCAGGAGACAGACATAGGATACTGTTTATCCCGTTCGACAGCGTTCCTGTGTGAGAACGCACATTTTTGCACGTTTTCGCGTGATTTCGCATGTTAGCGGTCATTGTTGCCTGTTGTAACCCATTGTTGTAACGCCGCACTGATAACAGAAGGCGATAATGATAGCCGCTTTTCGTTCGCCGTTATATCTATATATACTACACCTATTATATACTTACGTTATACCCATATATACTTCACCTATGCACTAAAATACAGGAACAGTAATGAATGATTAATCTACTTAATTTTTTTATTGCATTTTCTAATAAACAATTTAACTTAATAAATTCCAAAATCTGCTTATTTATTGCCTTTAAGAGCCGATCCCTATTATTACAGCTTTGTATTTCTCTCTTAAACAAAAATCAATTTAAAAAAAAACGCTCTGCTACGTAATAGATTTTTTTATTATCTATTTAATATCAGAGCGTGTTTTTGAAATTCTTCTTTGTTTGAGAGAAAAACACAAATCTGCAATAGCTTTATTATCACGAGTGCAACAAGGATAGTACAGTTTCTCACAGTGAGTGCGACGCGAAAAAAAGATGGGACCGACTGTTAAGGCGGAACAGAGTTCGCCGGGTCAGCTAGTATATATATAAAAGAAAGTCGTGTTAGTTACACTATTTATAACTCAAGAATGGCTGTACCGATTTGGCTGAAAATTGGTGAGCAGGAAGCTTAGAGCCAGGAGACGGACATAGGATACTGTTTATCCCGTTCGACAGAGTTCCTGTGTGAGAACGCACGTTTTCGCGTGATTTCGCATGTTAGCGGTCATTGTTGCCTGTTGTAACCCATTGTTGTAACGCCGCACTGATAACAGAAGGCGATAATGATAGCCGCCTTTCGTTCGCCGTTATATTTATATATAGTCGTGTTAGTTACACTATTTATAACTCAAGAACGGCTGTACCGATTTGGTGAGCAGGAAGCTTAGAGCCAGGAGACGGACATAAGATACTGTTTATCCCGTTCGACAGCGTTCCTGTGTGAGAACGCACGTTTTTGCACGTACGCAGTGCAACAAAGATAGTACAGTTTCTCACAGTGAGTGCGACGCGAGAAAAAGATGGGACCGGCTGTTACGGCGGAACAGAATTCGCCGGGTCAGCTAGTATATATATATATATATATATATATATATATATATATATATATATATATATATATATACAAACTGGGGTCGTTGCTCTCCCATGACTCACATAAAACACTTAACGACAAACAAAATAAACACATAAACACATCAACGATATAATACCCTTAAATTACATGACACAAAATCCAAAATATTTCCATTCATACTGACAATTATAAATAAACTCATTCACACCCGAATGCGCATTCTGCCTGTATATCTATTGAATCTTTTTTACGTTAAGACAGAACTTGATCTTGTACAGAAGCTAATTTTAATCTTTCTTCTCCTTCAAAATGTGAATTTCATAACAAAAAAACAAAGTTTCATAACTTCCCTTTTGCCGAAAACGCTGTAATCCGCAGCAAACCATTGTTGCGCGCCGTCCTCGACGTATATTACGCAGCATCCTCCAAATCCATCCTCCCGCAGCATTTCTCCATCCCCACACATTACCAAAATTTTCTTGAACTCGCTAATATCTTCTTAGCATGTCCTTTCATTCCCCTATCATCCTATTTCCATTATGCAACTAATAACGCGATTATCTGTCTATCGCGTGCTACATTTCCTCCAAAATGTCCTATTGTTGAATATACTGCGACACATAAAATATTTCCGCGTTACGCATTGTTATTACGGACATCATTGCCTAAACTCACTATATCCATTCATGTTCACCGTGTTTCTCGCACAATTGCATACTAAAATTTTTATCTTTTTTCGGAGCGTTCTTCCCCACGTCTGACTTCGAGCTTGCTACGCATCATCTTCTTGTCATTGTTGCGTTGTGTCTTCAACTTTTTTTTCTGGAACATTAACCGATCGCTTACGTGTCTTTACCAAAAATATCATACCATTTTACTTAATTCTGTCCTTTCCAGGCTATTTCTCTTTATTACTACTTTTAATTATCAATTTATATCTTATTACTATTTCTTATACGATCTCCTCATGTTTATTAACGCCAAAATTGCTTTATTTCCGTCGCTCGCGACGCATCATTGTTCTCTCGTAAAAATTCCAAATATACAATTTCAATTGGCATCTCTACTGCAGCTCCTCGATATTTTTCAGAGTTGCGAGTAATGTCCTAATTTTCCGCGTGATTTTCTTTGTTAATCCCGAAAGTTTCATTTCAATCGCTTTACGCGTTCTCTTAATTTTTAGGAAAAATCGCTTCTTTACATTACCTTTCTTATGATAACAATGGCTGTAAAAATCTCTAGTTATATCGTCTAAAGTGTACTTTCAAAATCACTCATATCTTTTAAACCCCTGATGCGATTCGCTTCGGATAACTTTTGAAATGTTCCTCTAAATGAATGCTATTGATTCGTACTGTCCAAATCGGGATTTTGTCGCGTCTTCTTTAATTTATAAAAAAATTATTAGTGCGCGACACCGCTTTCTTCTGTTTTCCATCTCCTACTCATGCCATTCCTTGTTATGTTTGTTCTTTGCATCTAAATTGTTCGTGGGGATCTTAGATTGTTACAATGTTTAAGCCAACATTCATTCATTCATTCATTCATTCACTGAGCATGAAGGAGCTCTAGGGAGGCCCCCAGAGCTCAAAGGATTGATTATTTCGTGCTTTGGATCCAATTACGGCTATGGCCATTTTCCCCATAAGTGTAGTTCACGTTTTTTTCAAGGGAGGTGCTGACAATCTTTCCATCTTATGATGAGATCTGGCGCCTACATAAACGTCTGTTTGTGGAGTTTTCCCCAAAGAGGCACCTCCCTACGGCAGGGTACTGCAGCAGTCGCAACAAGCTCGAAGCTGCCGATTGGTCTCCAGACATGTGCGTAATGCATGTTGTGTTGTGCATATACGTGTAAGTGGGTGATAATAGGACAAGGAAGAGGAAGAAAAGATCGCACGCTGTCCGTGGCCCGTTTGTTAAGGTACTGCTCGCGCATTCGTCTGACACTGATCGGAGAAACCATTGCCAACTGCCGATCAGAGCAGCCGGCCGCTAGAATTCTCCTCCAGAGAGTGGCTGAATTCAATCTAGGCATGCAGCGAGTGTCAAAAATCCTGCCATCACACGGTGGGCTAGAATCTTGAAAACCTAACCAGAAAGGGAAAAAAAAGTTTGTAGATGGGAATTTTGGACTATCAGGTTGGCTACAGTAACATTAGAACAATTGAATGTCGTTTGTGCGGGCTTTGAGCGGTTCATTTTGTTCGTTGTATTCTAAGTTAAACTAGGCGATTCTTTGCTAGCATTGCGTGGAGCCGGCCAGGCCACAAAATAGTCTTGTCGTTGATTATAAATATTTGGGTTCTGTGTCAGTGAACCGAATATTTTCAATACGAAAGGTGTTCCAGGAGGTATGCACTAATTAAAAACATCTAGTAACGCCCGTGGTGCATACAAAACTTTGTGGTTTATTAGTTGTTAGCTGAATTAAACGAGAATTCGAAACATTCAATATTTTTTCTTGCGTCTAAAGTGAAAATATGCATTATATTAGTAATTTGTCAAATGACGTCAGATAAACAAAACAACGTGAATATATAATTACTATTGCATAATCGTTATTGGACTGATTTGTTCGTACAAAATGAAAGAATATTTTAAAATTCCTGCGGAAAGCCTCGCAAATGCTAAGAAACTACTGACAGTGGTTTCCAGTAAAATCTCGAAAAATATATGAAAATGTTTGGGGTGTATTTGAGAGTTATATAACAGTTCGAATAACAGCATAAATTGCGTTAGTTAAACGGTACTTTTAGGTTTTTGCTTCTATTGACAAAAGTTATTTAGAATATGTCATAACACCAAAAAACAAAACATTTCGAGGATGTTAGCCGATGTTCCTCATACATAATATTTCTACGAGTAGTACTGCAACTCAAGGAGCACATACTAGTATGTCTCTAATAAATATGATACATAACAGTGAAATATGTGTGACTGATGGCAATCGTATATTCACGGAAACATCCCAAACTTGCAATTTTCATATCAATTAAGCAAAATAAGGTTTATAACGAGTTATTGTACTTATTTGAGCATTAAGCCATTTATGTATTGTATTTGCTTGCACCGTAACTGTAATAAATCGAATTCATAAAAATGTTGTCTGTGATGTGTTGGTATTAGAGCAAGCCATAAAGTATCATAAAGGAGGGCATAAAGAATCTGAAAGGCCCGTTTTGTTTCAGGTCCGTAAACACACAGCAATGAACGAGTAAACCACAAATGGATTTTTTGAGCCCTTTGGATCTTTTTAAGCAGGGTCCATTATAATTTGATGCTCCTTAGCCCCTTGACGTTTCGACAAGTAATTTCAATATTCCACCCTTTAGCATAGCAATCAGGCATCTCGGTCAGCAATTTCGTATCTAGTCAAATGTGCAGTCACAATTAAAAATTTCGTTCGCTTTGTGAAGATTGGGGTTCTCACAAACATGTATTAATACATGTACACGATACGTAATAAAAAAATTAACCTTCTCTCAATGTTTTTATTTATTGCTACAGTGTAATATGAAATTTAAAAAAATAATTTTACGTTACATATTTAAATTTTTTTGATGCGTTGAACCTCATGTTTAGCAATATGACCGGGAGAGGTGGCTCAGTGCATCGACTGATGTCAGAGGCACTGGCAGTGACTGGGAGGGCCTAGGGTTTCACTTCCAACGATTGCAGGAATTTCGACACTAGCTGGATAGCTAAGTCAAATTCACCTGCTGTCTGGAGGAGAATTCTAGAAGCCGGCTACTCTGACGGCTAATTTTCCTTGGTTTCTCCGATCAACACCAGGCGAAACCCGGAGCAGCACCCTAACAAACGGGCCACGGACCACGCGCGATCTTTCCTACTTCTTCCATGTCCTGTCCTCTCTCCTTACACACACACATACACTAACATACACTACACTACCACACATTGCGGGAGACCATTCGAAGGCTTAAAACTTGTCCCGACTGTGGCGGTGCCCCGCTGGTGGAAGATACCTGGTTGGGAAAACCCGCTGGTCGAAGGGAGATCACCGCCACCGCCCGATGAAAAAAGCATGGACTACTCTTACGGGACAAATGACATCAGTATATAGTTGACGCGTTGGGAATCACTAACAATCAATCATTCGTCAATCATTTAGCAATACATGCATTGTATTAATTTCAAACTGTGTATGTATTTTGATTAAGTTGCTTTAATTTATCTGGGACGGGGGAGATTCGAAAAATATGTGAATCCCAAGAGAGTTGTAAGAATTAAGAGTTGATACAAAATAGGAGACCGATTCAAAAAGGCAAAAGTTTGAACGTATTAAATATGGTAATTCAATTATTTTAAACGTTATCTTAATGAATCAATTAAAACTTCAATCCAACAATGAGAATAACAGGAAGTATTGTAGCAAGAATAAAGACAAAAATATTTTAATAAAACAAATAATATATTGAAAATTGTGTAAACCATGTCTACGAGTATTTATTTATTTTTTATTTATTTTTATTTATTTTTATTTATTTATTTATGTATTTAGTTAGTTACTTATTTACTGATACACTTCTTATTCTTTGTATGAGGAGAGGACAATGAAGAGGAAGAAATCCGTGACCTATTTGTTAGGGTATTGCTCCGGCATTCGCTTGGTGTTGATCGGAGAAACCACCAAAAACTACCTTTCAGAGCAACCGGCGGCTAGAATTCTCCTCCAGACAGCGATAGAGCTGGACCCAGCTATCTAGCTAGTGTCGAAAACCCAACCACCGTCGGGACTCGAACCCTAGGACCTCCCGGTCAGAGGCGCTGCAGTGACATCAACAGATGCCCTGATGCCACCTCAGGCGGTGAATCAACGCCCGAGGCGGCGTCGGCGTCGGCGGCTGCGGTGGCGAAACGTACGTCGCGCGCGGGCAGGTCACGCATGAGAGAAAGTGCGTGCGACGCACACGCGTGGAGCGTCCGGTCACGCCCTCACACGCACACGCGTGACCCACGGCGCCGCGACAGCTCGGAGGGCACGGCCGAGTCTCACGTGGGATTTCCTGCGAGCGGTGACCACGATTCGGTCTCGCCTGCATTCACGATTTGTCCACGTAGCGGAGGCGGCGCGGGCATGCGTCGTTTTCGTGGTCGGCGGGTGAGATGCAAAGGCGAGCACATGAGGGGTGGGGCAGAGGGCGTGTTCTCCCCTGAAAATTTAGAAAGGGGCCTGTAACCTTACGTAATAAATTATACAGATATTTTCCGTAAATAAGTTAAATACCTGATAAAAGTCACTTCTACATCCCAGCAGACCCAATAAAAACATTTTAAAATGAGCCATAATTATAACAAATGAATAGACCATTAGTCTATACCTACACTGCAACCGTTTCTGTATATTTGTGTACTATTAGGTTTGTGTCTTGAGGTATAAAATGCGAAAAATTCCGGGAGTTTACTTAGGAGGAAAGAAGTATATCGCCTAAACTACTTTAAATTCAACAAATTAGAATACAACCAATATGTCGTCAATTTGCTGTGGAATATGAGGGAGACAACGAAGCTCATGGGTTCAGATTTTCCCTTCATCCGGTCTACGACGTACAATTATACCGCGAGATAATCCTGGTTCTAGTTGATCTAGTTGAAAGAAATATTTCTAGGTAGACTCTTTCTGGACTGCAGGGTTCCATTAGAAGAAGTATCCTCTTCTGGTCATTGGAGCGCAGTGAAATGTGGGGAAACACTTCACGAGAAGGGAATCCTCTCTAGAACAATTACAATCCTTTTCACGCCGCTTAAAAACGCGCAAAGTTTTTAAAACTTCTGCGTCAAACTTTAAAAAATTTGCGTCAATTTACTCATAGCCATCAATTAAAAACTTGTACAATTTCCCTAAGAATCAATGAAATTAGAGAGTGTGTGAGTGAGAGAGAGAGAGAGAGAGAGAGAGAGAGAGAGAGAGAGAGAAGGTGGGAGTGAAGGTGAGAAGGAGAGAGAGGGATGGAGAAAGAATGGTAATAACTTTTTATTGATAATTACTTTTAAGTACTTTAAAATCAATAAAAAAATATCCTGCTGTTTAATTTACCGAAATATTTATGTTTTGATATTTATAATAATATAAATATCAGGATGTTTATGTTTACTTTTATTTTCTGTTTTTCGATTTCGTCAGTTTCGTAAACACTGCCCCCACTCGAACAAAAGCACCTACTCCTGTCGCTAGTGACTCGCAAGCTTGTGGCGGCACTTGAACAGGGAGGGAGTTTTGCTGGTGGGCAGGTGGGGTTCACGGTGCAGCCCTTAATCACATTACAGAGTTCAATCCCTCAGTGACTCCTAAGCCCAGTGCAAGCACATTACAGGTCACGTGGCGCTCACATGGTGGTCTGCAAGCCCATTACGGAGATTTCTCCCCCTGGGATATAGGCACTCACAGACAGGGAGAGGTCTGAGAAGGGATGAGATATTGCACGTGATCCATGGTAGATGGACAAATCTCACCATGTTGGTTGGTTGGTGATTCCGAGCGCGTCAACAGCTTAGGTCGTTAGTCCCGTAAGTGTAGTGCGTGTTTTTTCCTCGGCTAGCGGGGTCTCCCTCTAACCAGGACTCTCCGCCCCAGGACACCGGCCCCAGCCGGGACAAGCTCTCAGCTCCCGACCGGTCTCCCGGAATATGTTGATTGATTTTCTCGTGTTTCCTGGCGCGTCAACTGCTTTGGTCATAATTCCCGTAAGTGTAGTGCATTTTTTCTCGGGAGATGGTGGTGATCTTCCCTCGCTGGATGGCGAGATCCGGCGCCGACCTACCGTGGACTAGAGGGGTTTCCCCCTAACCAGGACTCTCCCGCCAGCGGGGCACCGCTCCAGTCGGGACAAGCTCTAAGCTCCCGACCGGGCTCCCGGAATATGTGGTAGTGTAGTGCATGTTAGTGTGTGTGTGTAAGGGGAGAGGATAGGACAGGGAAGAGGAAGGAAAGAGCGCGCGCGGTCCGTTTGTTAGGGGTACTGCTCCGGCATTCGCCTGGTGTTGATCGGAGAAACCACGGAAAACTACCGATCAGAGCAGCCGACCGCTAGAATTCTCCTCCAGACCGCGACTGAATTCGAAAACTGATAGCTGAAAAGCTAGTGTCGAAAATCCTGCTGCGGTCAGGACTCGAACCTACAACCTTCCGGTCAGAGGCGCTGCAGTGACATCAGTTGATGCACTGAGCTACCGCTCCCGGCCCGGAATATGTGGTAGTGTAGTGCATGTTAGTGTAAGTGTGTGTGTGTAAAGGGAGAGGATAGGAGCAGGAAAAAGGGAGTAAAGATCGCGCGCGGTCCGTGACCAGTTTGTTAGGGTACTTCTCCGATATTTGCCTGGTGTTGATGGGGGAAACCACGGAAAACTACCGATCAGAGCAGCTGACCGCTAGATTTCTCCTCCAGACAGCGACTGAATTCGACCTAGCTACGAGGCTAGGGTCGAAAATACTGCCACCGTTGGGTGTCGAACCCTAGGACCTCGTGGTCAGAGACACTGCAGTGACGTCAATTGATGCATTGAGGCAACTAGGCTGGTCGTGTTAGTAAGTGCGAAAGAACGTGCAATGTTTTATTAGCTATATACTTTATCAATAATACTGGATATGTGCGTTGTATCACCGTTACTTATTCAATTAGCAAGCGGCGACAATATTTTTCACGTCAAATTGTCCAATATTCTACAAAATCAGGAATATTTCGTTATTTTCCTTTTTATTCATTTTTGGACGATGTCGGATAATCATAGATCTCGATTGCGTTCCACTAGAAATAACATGAACGGATCTATTGAAAATATAAATCGTTACTCAGATGCTGCCTTTACCTAGAATTTTAAGCATTCTATTTACCACTTTTCAACGTGTTATTGTGTGCCGGTTCGCACTTGGAGAGTAACCTAAATCGTAACTCAGTAGCTAGGAGAGGAAGGTCGTAAATGTAGTCACAACACCACAAAGTGTTTGTTCCTTAAACTGTGTTTCTGGAACCATAAAACATATTCAAAAAATTACATCACGGACAATGTAATAGGAAGTCACGAGCAAGTCCATTATCCTGCATTTCAGCGGTGAATGCCAAATGGTATGCAAGTTGTACAAGGTCGAGTCAGGTCAATAGCCTAAGCCTTGGGTGCTGGAGAAGAATAAAGAAGAAAGGAATTTCTTATTTAGTATTGGTTTGTTTCTGCTTGTAGGACAAAAGAGTCATTTCCTCTTAAGATTTTCCGCCTGTAACAGATCTTAGCATCGAAAGCAAAATGCCCACCACAGATTTTATAATAGGAAGAAAAGACGTGGGACCTTCGTTGAAATGTTTTCAGGTCATTGATGCGAATTAATGAGTTAATGTTCATGTCTCTGAGGTCAAATTTACCATTGTGTTTTCCGCTAAACATTACAAAAATTCTCCAAACGTTATTGTGAAAACGAAGAAGTACTAGAGTATTTGAAAGTAAAAATATTTTCATTCAAACGTACATAAATGAAAAGGAATAAATTATCTTTGAAAACTATAATAATGTGTTACTATGTATAGCAGATTCTAAATCCTATTTTCAAACATGTCTTCTCTGAATTGACACATTTTGTTTAAAATGTTTCCTCTTACACAACTTAAAAACGCAATGCACCACCCAATTATAACCACTGATTATTTTTTTGAAAGAACTCTTGTATCAGACGATTCCTAGGTATTGCGATTACGTACCCAAATCTTTTTATTTAAAAACACTTTTCGAACTCAAGAATACTCTGTGTTTTAGCTTCTGAAACAACAACCTTTTACTCTCATATTTTTACTCAAAGAGAAAAAGTTGAATGTTTTCAACACATCAATTACAACTCACACAATGAAATAGTGGACAAGTGACGGCAAATTAATGTTCATTGCATTTATTTTATTTTAATAAAATTTGGAGTTTATTCTATTAAACGAGTTAATTACAGGAAGCGATAAAGCATCTTAAGCGTACTACCTTTCATTTAATGCAAAAGTCACCAAATGTTGTTGAAGAGGAATCTCAAACTTCATTCTTAACGAAAACCATTAGTGTTTTAAAAATAGATTTTTTCCAAGTTTGTAAATATCAGAGGTTTTAATGATAATCCAAAGTATATCATACTTATAAATTCTTTCTTCTATTCCATGAACCAAATTAGAAAAAAATTTCAGCCAATTTCCAGGAAATGTTGAAAATTTCATAGGGTCTTACACAAATACCCTATGAAGCTTCTCATCTAACAGTTATGCAAGACACATCCATCCATCCAGATATACGGATTTTCGGGTACCGAATTGCGTCTATCTGCTCTACACCTGCACAAATCTTAACCATCTTTGGAAGAGCAATAATATACATTAATTCTGAGGTGTGGGCGAAATTACACTGATTTTACGACCGAAATTTCATATAACATTGTTGAGGTGATTCCCAAAAAATGGAAAAGGAAAATAAAAGAAAAAAAAAGAAAGGAAGGGAGTAGAAAGAAATGAAAACGAAAAAAAAGGGAGTATGCCTTCGAAGGAAAGGCAGCATGCCGGAAGATCGACAATCCGTACACAGCATCAGCTCGAGAACCAGTTCAACTGCTCGGATCGCATTCCGCGGATAAGCTAGGGCGTGCTGAACAGTCTTTGTCTACGCCGCAACCTTCAACTGTTTCACTTCAAACGCACGCAGCGGCTTGTCTACCAATTAAGAGAGACAGGAAACAAATGCCGACGCATCTCATCTCCAAGCGGCTATCTGATGCATGTGTGAGTTGCATATTAGAAAACTAACCTTCCCGCAACGTACTAAGAATGTGGAAATCAAAACTTTCGTTAAGGCAACTTAAGTAGCGAATTGAGGAACTTGAAAATCTCAAAGTCTAATCCAAAACATCTTGCTAATAATATTGCAGAAGCACGTAAATATAAAGAACGAGTATGTCCAATAAAGACAGTCCCAACATAAAAAAATGTCCAATAAACGTAAAGTCCAAAACTAATTGACTGAAATATTTAAATGCTCTTTCTTAACGCTAAGAGATAGTGCAGATTCCTGAAGTAGGCAAAACCGAAGTTTAGCCTTACTGCAATTGTCTGTAAGTAGAATTATGAATTCACAAAAAAAAAATATTCCGTTTGATTTTGCAATATACGATGTTTCATCCTATTGCTAGTCTATGCCTATTATTAGTCATTAGAGTATTTGCTTCTGTAAAATACAAAAAGAAGTCTCTTTTAAAGTAAAGATTTCGAAATGTGAAAAATGTCACGGTAATATTAGGTTTTGTAACTAAGATTTTAGATAGTTCCGGAAAAGACAGCTTGAAAACGAGATCACTGTATCTACTATTTCGCCAACGTTTCATCTAAGGTAAACAGCGCCTGTTTCTTGTATCTCGTCGGTTATGTTGATAAAACCAGATCAAATATTTTTGTTGTCAAGTTAAATAAAAAACAACAAAAACAGGGAAAATAACAAAAAGAAAAGAAAACCAACAAACAAAATTCAACAGCCAACCCGGTGGCCGAGATCACTTAGGCAGTAGTGTCGTAGCGATCTCGGACCGAAGGGTCGCGGGTTCGAGTCCCGCCTCGGGCATGATTGTATTTGTGTTCGTCCTTTCACCCCTATTATCACCATATCGTTTCATATTTACATTTACCATAACGTTAACACCAATAGTGATCTCTAGGGAAAGGATATTCATGTAAAAACATATTTTTTTACACGAATAAGATATCAGCATTCACTATTATTTTTTAGACTTAACACGACTTTCTGAACGAATTGGAACCATTGTTATGTTACATATTTTTTACATATTTTAGTATAATTACATTTTTTGCATATTTTATCTATTGCTACATATTTTGTTACATTTTATTATATTTATAAGTCATATGAACATTTCACATGCGAGTTCGAAATATGTGTTACTTGAAAACTTAACTGTGTTACTGAAATACTTACAAAGCCACGCAATGCGCCTGTATTAACGCCTGACATTCTCTATTAATTGTCAAACTTACCCCTCCCCCTTCTGCCTGTTGGAAACCGCTTACTCGAGATCAAGGATGAGCGGATGTATGTGAAGCAGAAAGAAGTTCAACCACGTGCTTACTAGTGTTTCATAGAACCCATGCGTAATTTGATAAAACAAATATTTTTCTGATCTTTGTCTTATTGCTTTTCTGGAGTCGAGAGGAGGGGTATGATCCCTTTACCCACCTCTTTTAATCACAGGCTACACGGTACTTTTCACTTGAGCGCCGGCTCCTAATAAACATTGTATATAATACCAAAGTATTATGTATTTCGAATGAAACTAACAAATAATGGCTTCTGTAGATGTAGAACTTTCTTTCCGCCTCTCTGAATCCATGTTAAGATCTGATCGGCAACGTACTGTGCTCGGAAACGATTGAAGAATGGAATTTTAAACATTATAACAAATTTTTATTTCACATATATTCTTTTTTTCTTACATATTTTAGAAAAAATAAGTACATAAATATGCACATGGTTTGATTTTTTTTATTACAATAAATTCCGTTCTCTAGTGATCGCTAATGACCTAGATGTTGATGCGACCTTAAGTAACAAAACAATATTCAACTAATCACCAAAAGAACACATAAAACATCAACGAAAAAAAGAGCAAAATCAATCAACAACCATATAGTGGTTGCGTCTTTCTCGAACGTGCTACGCTCCTGGGCCTCGTAACAGATGCCGTTGCCTTGCAGCACGGGTTGTGTAACCACCTCCCTCGAGGTGTGTATGTTCCTTATAGCTCAGTTATGCACGCTCATCCACCGGGTTGGTTTATGGGCGTCGCGCATGTTTGACTCTTCCGCATCGGCGACAGTCATTATTCTCTGGTTTAGGGTAAAACCGAATTGCAGAGAGGCCTAGTAGCACGGACTTTCGCAGTTCGTAGGCTAACCCAGGCCCCCTTGGTTGCTCGTTGGTTGGCGTGCTTGCTTTCCACGACGCAACCTCGGGTTCGTTTCCCAGCCGAGGCAAGTTATACACGCGCGCATTCCATATAAGTAGGGCTTGATTTATATCCATTTGCACATTTTTTCTGTTAACTAAAACATCACGTTTCAACAAATTGTATACGTTTTGAGGCATTTACAATCAATTTAAGCTATTTTTATTTCGCATATATCACCATAATTGCGTATGTTTGCATATTTGGGCCATGTTTGCATATTTTTGTTGCATAATCACCCCTCATCCGCGAAAAGAAGCCCCGCACTTACAGTTCCGTCAGCGTGTAAGCGGTTCTGACAGTTCTCTTGCCACGTACTGTGGTCACCAGATTTCATTATAATTGAGAGGAAGTCATACTTTAGTTGCAATACCTATATTTTTTGGTGAAATGTACATTAACTGAATCTCCCATTATTTTCCTAAGAAATGTGTGTTCTTCAAAATTAAAACTTTGACTTAATGTTTGTTGCTTGTTACAATTTATAATATTTCTGTATCTTTTTTTGCAGTAAACATATTTTCCACATAATATTTTTTATTTATTTTTACACTTACACATTATATTACAGTATTTCGCATATTTTCCTTTTTTAATTGTATATATCACCAAATATATTTACATATATATGTGCATATTGCGCTGTTTTTATTGCATATAAATCACAGCCCTACTTATATGTGTCCCAGTATCTATTGCTGTGTGACGATGAGGAAGACCACGTTATGATGGCCAGTATGTACGGAGAAGGGATGTCTTCGTGCTAAGCACACGAACCCCTATCCCATGGTCCAGAAGCTGAGTCACCGCTGGTCGATCAAGGCCTCGTTGGGACACGATCTCATTTGAGCCTCCGAGTGTCAAGTCTCTAGCTTGAAGATGGCACATTGTTCACAACAAACCCCCATGTAAGCCCTTAGAGTTTATCACATTTTACAGCTGTATGTTGCCTGGGAAAATTAACTGATTGATGGATTAGTGTTGATTGATTGATTAGTGACTCCGGGCGCGTCAACTAGAAGTCATTAGTCCCGTAAGCGTAGTGCACGTTTTTCATCAGGAGGTGGCGGTGATCTTCCCCCCACTGAATGGCGAGATCCGTCGCCGACCAATCGTCCACTACCGGGGTTTTCCCCAACCAGGTATCTCCCTCCAGCGGGGCACCGCCCCAGCCGGGACAAGTTCTAAGTCCCCGACCGGTCTCCCGGCATGTGTGGTAGTGTAGTGCATGTTATTGTACATGTTTGTGTAGGTGTGAGTGTAAGGTGAGATAGGACAAGGAATAGGAAGGACAGATCGCGCGCGGTCCGGGGCCCGTTTGTTAGGGTACTGCTCCGGCATTCACCTGGTGTTGATCGGAGAAACCACGGAAAACTATCGATCAGAGCAGCCGGCCGCTAGAATTCTCCTCCAGACAACGACTGAATTCGATCTAGCCGAAAAGCTAGTGTCGAAAATCCTACCGCCGTCGAGACTTGAACATAAGACCTCCTGATCAGAGGCCCTGCAGCGACATCAGTTGATGCCCTGAGCCACCGCTCCCGGTGGATTAGTGTTTCCGGGCGCGTCAACTGCTAAGGTCATTAGTGCCGTAAGTACAGGGCATGCTGTTTATCGCGGGAGAAGACGATGGTCTACCACGTAGTTTCCCACCGGCTTGGGTGGCTCAGGGCATCGACTGATGTCACTGCAGTGCCTCTGACCGGGGAGGTCCTAGGGTTCCAGTCTCGACGGTGTGGGCGTTGTCGACAGTAGCTAGATACATAAGTCGAATTCAGCCGCAGTCTGCAGGAGAATACAAGCGGCCGGCTGCTCTAATTGAAAGTCTTCCATGGTTTTCCTTGTTTAGATTAGTGTGTGTGTGTGTGTGCGTGTGTGTATCTCTGTATATGTACCGCAAGGATACCAAATACCATATAGTTAATCTCAATGGCTTACTTTGTACTTTTAAAAAGTCGATTCCATCAAGAATGGCATGGTAAAGAACAATAGAGAAAATATGTAGCTGGTTTGCTTTGGTAGATAGTATTTATTAAACGGAAGGGAATATTTTCTAACCAGTTATTGCAAAAAATGCTCGGTACTACCCACATACATAATTTAATTAAACTTGATTATATACGAGTTATCATAGCAGAGATCTCCGAACTCGAAAAACAGTGCAGAGATTGCACTTCTCTCCGTAGCACTACACACTTAGCTTTTAACTTTTTGACGTTAAATAAAAAACGAAGAGAAAGAAAGAAAGATGGAAAGAGAAAAAAGGAAAGAGAAAAAAGGAAAGAGAAAAAAGGAAAGAGAAAAAAGGAAAGAGAAAAAAGGAAAGAGAAAAAAGGAAAGAGAAAAAAGGAAAGAGAAAAAAGGAAAGAGAAAAAAGGAAAGAGGGAAAGAGAAAGAGGGAAAGAGAAAGAGGGAAAGAGAAAGAGGGAAAGAGAAAGAGGGAAAGAGAAAGAGGGAAAGAGAAAGAGGGAAAGAGAAAGAGGGAAAGAGAAAGAGGGAAAGAGAAAGGAGGAGAGAGAAAGAAGGGAAGAAAAAGGAAAGAGAAAGAAGGAAAGATAAAGAACATTGGAGAAAGAAGGAAAGTTAACGAACGATAGAGAAAGAACGAAAGAGGAAGAACGTTAGAGAAAGAACGAAAGAGAAAGAAAGAAAAAAAAAAGACTTCCTGGACGTGGTATTTCGCACAGTCCGCCAGCTAACAGTGCCCATGTAAACGATGCTGCAGCCTAGTGGAAGGTGGGTGGGGTGGGTGTGGTGAACGGGTGGGGGAAGGTGGAAGGGGAGGGGCGTGGCGCAAGGGGCGGGGGTCAGGGCCGTGTTCACGCGTGCGCGTGCGCTTTCGCCGTGGGAGCTCCCCGCCACCTCTTTCGCCACTCCCCGCCCCTCCCCATTCCTCCTCTCGCCCGTCTGACAACTTGCAAACACGCGGGAGAAGACAGGCTCAGAGCGCCACACAAAATATTAATACAATTTGAAACAAAAGTTATATTTTGTATTGCATTTTATTGTTGTAATTCACTTATTCTTAGAGGCGGGACCGGAAATTAAGTAACATTGTGAAGAAAAATCCATAAATATTCATTTTTCTCAACAAAATTTAATTTTTATATGAAAGAGCATTTCTTTTTTTTTCTAAATAGTTTTCGCCGATGTTCAGACATTTGTCACAGCGGGCAACCAACTTTTCTATGCCCATCACGTTCATAGAAAGATGCAGTCAGTGAAGAGAGTCACTTCTGAGCACCGTTTTTGTGAAAACAGTGCTGTGATATGTGAAAAATCATTACAAAGCATTTTTATTGTGAACCGTCGGTTTTTACGATTTTTTTCCATTCACTATTTCAACCAACCCATCATTGACAGCAAAGGCCGTCCACTGTGATTCGTCATGCAAATTCGTTCAAATATCATTGAATTGTCTAGCCCACTTCTCACCACTATCATTACTTACATTTTCACTATCAATCTCTATAAATTAGCGAAGAAATTCAGCTGGCTCATTCTTTGCGTTAAAAAAACTGTTCAGAAGTGGCTATCTTCACTTGCGAAGCTTCACTTTCTATGAAGAGGGTAAGAAACGTTGGTATCTCTTCTGAACAATGGCGACAATGTGGAAAAATAGTTTAAGACATGCTCTTACATATAAAAATATTTTTTTTATATCAACAAATTTTTATTACTTTTCGCAAACTGTACTTACTATCTTTCTGAATATGCCTCGTATTTTCTCCCATACTACAGAGCATAGAGGAAGTCAGCTAAAACATACTGCGAAAAACGGCGATTTTTCGGCGGAAAATCCGTATTGTAAATCCCTGATACCTAAAAAGTGGATAAGTCTCGTTCCAACACGTAGTAAATTACCTCCTGTAACATTCGTGGGATCAGAATCCCCTTTTTGCGGGTTATTTATACCAAGAAGTTGGTTAAAAGCAAAACGTCTGTCCGTCTGTTGCGACAAAATCTCAAAAATGGACAATTATATTGACTGCTTCTGGGCGAACATCTCAGCTGTTCATAGAAACAAAATATTAATTTACCATAAAATCTTGAATCCTGTTCGACTCTATGCAATTGTTGCTCTGGAGTTGTGCGAAAGAGAGCAATATAAAATATATTCAGACCTTTCAACGAAAATCGTAAATGCACCATGATGCATTAGAAATGGTGATCTTGGGATCTTTTATGTCTCAAGTACAATCAAATGATAAACAAAATTTTTATGAACTACTGATTAATGATTTATCTTTTAAAACAATAATTTACAAAGTGTGGAATAATTTGAAGACAAAAATATGCAAATAAAAGAAAAGGAATAACGTAATTCTACAATGAGTATCGAAGCTTGGGAATGTAAAACAATGAGACTATAAAATGGACTATATGTAACCAGAAGTCACACCCAGACGGTGTTTATATCAGACACGAGGTTTCCCACAGTTTTCAGAATGTATGTACCTGTGCGAGTGCGTGAATGAGGTCTACAATTGTGTGTGGGGTAAAGTAGGTAATTAATTTAACTACTATCTCCCTTTTGAATGTAAACTATCGTACATTAGCCCCTAACTGATTTCATTTGCATTCAAGAGAGGCATTGCGATAAGAGATTGAACACACACTGCTCAAGGTATTTGGACTCAGAGGAGTGTCAAGTTACAGGAAGAGTACACAACACATTGCCCAATCACACTCTAGCCCTTTATTGCGCGAAGTTTTTTACGTGCAATATAATTATTTTTAAGGTAAATTAAGGGAATTATAATTAAGGGAAAAATAATATAAAAATTCAGAAGAAAATATTGCTTGAGCAAAACACAAAATTAAATTATGTTAATACTCCAACAAAATGTCTTACATTTCACGATTTAAACAAATTATTTCCTTTTTAAATCGTTTATGTGATAAAATAAGTATCAAGCAAGTCAATAAAATAAGTATATTTCGTATTTTATTTTGATTATTTTCCTAAAGGCGTTTTCGTTTATGATATACTGAAACAGAGTGTGTTATTGGGAAGTTCCAATTTATGATGCCACTAGATTACTATCACATCATCTTATCTTATCACGTTTACCGCCTAACAATGCATGGGGTGTCACAAACACATGATGCACATCATGTGTAATATAAAATAGTTCATAATTAAATCGTTAGAATGCGTTTCTGACCTTAAAAACATTATGTTACAGCTGAGTTACACTATGCAATAAAGGCCTAGCGTATCTCTGGCACGAACAATTTTCAGGTGGTAAGGGTATTCAAGGAAGTGATCTAAACGCTGGTGTTCGTACTAGCATTTAGTAATACTTTTTTTTCTAGTACTTTTATCCAGCCAACAGCCGGTTAACCTTTACGTCCCGATGGGACGCATATTCGACCATACACTAGACAAACACTTGCGGGCTCCTCTGATGTGGGGTCAGCAGAACGCGAGGCCCTCCGCGACAACACATATAAAGTCAAGGGACAAACAACCATGCCCAAGGCGGGACTCGAACCCGCGACCCTTCGGACCGAAGCGCTGACTCGCTCTGAGCCACCTCGCCCATCCAGGTCGGCATTTTGTAATACTTAAATTAACCAAATTTTTTAGTAGTTCAAGGAAATTATAAATGATTCATCGGATTTAAAAAATATATTTCAGAAACTATTACATATAACATAATGAGTGATTCATTCATATTTGTATAACTTCAATATCTTCAAGTTCCTGATATTTGTCACAAATGTACGAGATCCTCCCTTCATTACAGTTACGAAATACAAATATAACCTCGTATGAGTGTGTCCACTCATAAGGGAACGAACAATTGAGTAATGTAAAGGAGTTGCTTTGGAGGGAAGTTTGTTTAGGGAGCGTTGGCGAGAGTACGAAAGAGATGACCGAATAACGATTATGTCCTATTAATTTAAGGAGAAATTTATTACGACTTTAAAGTAAAATACTTGTTTAAATACCCAGTTAATAGTGTCAAGTGATTAGAAGATTGACGAAACCTTGGAGAAAATATTAGTTATAATTAGTCGGTGGTTGAAAAATACCGAACAAAATATTCGCCTATGCGGTGCACGTAACTGTTTGCCGATTGATTAGCCATCCAGAAATTTCGAACTATATATTGAGATATACAAAATTTCTCTACATTAATATCTGGCAAAGATCTTAGCGTCCGGCTTGCTGGGTCAATGGGTCACGATATATTATAATCCTTGTTACCTTTATAATGGATTATTGGATCCGCTGACTATACAGCGCTGCTGGAAATCTGAAATAGAATGATTCTATTCCTAGTTCATTACTGTTTGGATTCACTAAATGAAAGATCACTTTCTTTTCTAAAGAACAAAATTTAACAAAGTTTATTGTTACCTTTTTAGCAAACAATTTAGAGAATTTAATAAAATGATTTGATGTTATGCCTTTGATCAAGATATCTTTGAATTTACAGTTTTATACCGCGGTTAACTTATCTATTCTTCGTTGATGTCCCTCGTAGACTTTTCAGTCGAAATATCTTGCGAGCTTGCCGTAGTCCAAAGTCCCAAGAAATCCTCTTCTGCCCCTATCCAAGCTGGTCTCAAACTATCAAAATTATCAGTCCCGATTACGTCCTATGACATAGTCCCGAAATCTATTACTTGATTACCACTCCCGACAAAGTCCCAATTTATGCATCAATATTACTTCCACATGCAATATCCGCAATATCATTTACTGTCCTTAAAATTTCACGATCTGATAACCCGATTCTGACTATCTGTATTTTACTCGTTCCCTCTCACGAACCTACGATCACTTCAGAAACGCGATGCCGGTCAGAATTAAATCTTCCTGCATGATTCACTCCTCGAAGACTTCGTATTAAACTACCTTCCTCTTTTTTCATAAAATTTGACCGTCCTTCTCTCACCCAGCCAATCCATACGTTCGTTACATTTTGGTGTAGCTGACCTTTCGATCGTCTAAACTTCTTCGCCCAATCCCAAATTTTCTACTTTCGGCATCCAGCCACCTCTTAATGCATTTACAAAAAACAAAAACTACATTGTTTATTCACGGTCGTTGCTAAGCCCATGTTCTCGTGATATTTCCTAATGCATGTTCCACCATATAGTCTACAAATAAATGTTAGTTTATTTTCATGTGACATATCGGTATGTCACACTATTAAATATTTTGTTAGAACTTTGAGTATTTTATTTGACAATCCTCAAGAATGAGGAGAACGGACAGCGATGTTGGGTAAGTAGAGAGCAGCGGCAGCGAAAATTATAATGGTAAAACCCATTTCCGCGGGCGCCCACGGGCGTATAAAATGTTGCGGGACGTAAGTCACTAGACACGTAACGGTGACACGAAACACATGTAACCAATTGTCTAATTCCCCCCAAACATGATGTAAGATTTCTTCAGAAACGGCTATCACAGCTTCAAGATGCGATTTTTCAGTTTATATATTGTCATTGGGATGTAAACAATGTCTTTGACATGCACCAGGAGCGGTAGCTCAGTGCATCAACTGATGTCACTGCAGCGCCTCTGACCGGGAGGTCCTAGGTTCTGGTCCTGATTGCGGCAAGATTTTCGACACTAGCTTTTCAGCTAGGTCGAATTCAGTCGCTGTATGGGGGAGAATTCTAGCGACCGGCTGCTCTGATCGGTAATTTTCCGTGGTTTCTCCGATCAACACCAGACGAATGCCAGAGCAGTACCCTACCAAACGGGCCACGGACCGCGCGCGATCTTTCCTTCCTCTTCCTTGTCCTATCCTCTCCCCTTACACACACACTTACACTAACAATCACTACCTACCACATATTCCGGGAGACCGGTCGGGAGCTTACAGCTGGTCCCGGCTGGGGTGGTGCCCCGCTGGTGGGAGAGTCCTGGTTAGGGGGAAACCCCACTAGCCGACGGTAGGTCGGCGCCGGATCTCGCCAACCAGCGGGGGAAGATCAGCGCCATCTCCCGAGAAAAAATGCACTACACTTACGGGACTAATGACCAAAGCCGTTGACGCGCCCGTAAACACGAAAAAATCAATCAATCAACGACATGCCAAAGAAGAAATCAGGAACTGTAAGGTCGGGAGAGCCAGACCATGCGAACAGCGCCAAGTATCAACACGCCGGATCCATCGATGTGGAAGACCCTCATTAAGGAAACGACTCTCACCTTTGTGTCAGTGTGGAGAAGCAACACCTTGTTTGAGTATGAAACTTTCCGAATCGTCCGTAAGTTGTGGCAATAACTACAAATTACATATCTCTATACGCAATACACTTTCTACTACATATTCGCCCTTTTGGAAACTGGCGTAGTGCTGCTATTTGGTGAATCATAATGAAACCAGCATAATATGATAAAAAAAACTTGGAGAGTTTTACTCGAGGTATTACTCATTTTGTTATGTGTAATGGTCTTTTAAATACGAATTTTTTAAAGGCAATGAATCTTTTGAAATAATTCTACTCTTTATGCATTAAAAGAAATTCAAAGATTTCTCAGTTCCTTCGTATAAATAATTGAATATTTAATCTGTACATATTTTTTTATGTTAAGTGCTTCGAATATTATTTGTAAGTGGAAATAATTTAACCGAACTCATAATTCACAATTACCCAACAGATCGCAACCTAATTAAAAACCATAAAACTAAAAATGTATCATAAAAAGAACTTTTATCTTCGCTGTCACGGAGGCCAACTACTAGTGTCGTTGGGGCCAACTACTAGTGTCGTTGTCCTACCCCACTGTAGGTCGAGTGCTCGCTCCTTCTTCAGCCACGTTCTCGCCATTTTCGTGCAATTCGCTGAACGATGTATGAACCAAACCGTGTGAAGTATGACATTTTCTGAATCGCCTCCAAGTTGAGTCAATAATTACAAATTTCATATTATGAAACGCAACACACTTTCTGCTGCGCATTCGTCATTACGAAACTGGCGTCATTCTTCTATCGGGTCCCAATGAAACCAGTATAATACGACAAAAATTTGGAGATTTTTCAGTTCTACAAATGTATTACTCATTATTTTACGTGTTATGGTTTCTGATTTTTTTTAAACCGATGAATCTTTTGTAATCACCCAGTAGTTTAGTAGTACATTCACAGATTTCTCATTTCCTTCGCACAAATAATTGAATATTTTTCCTTTATATCATTTTTTATGTAACGTGCTTTGAATATTCTTTAAAAAGTAGAAATAGTTCAACCGAAAAAACAATTACACTTAAGCTTTCAACCTAATTAAAAACCATAAAATTGAAAGCTCTCTTATATTGTGGCAGTGTAGTGCAGTATAGAAGTAGAAAGAGTAGTGAATTTCAAATGTGAAGTGAAGTGAAGTGAAGTGAAAGTGAAGTGTAATTAAAAAGTCGCGTAATCTTGTATTTAATAGTTTCAAATAACTGTGCAGGTCAACCATAAAATGTAGTTAAGGCTATTATTGTTAGCATATTATTATTATTATTATTATTATTATTATTATTATTATTATTATTATTATTATTATTATTATTATTATCATTATTATATCTTTACATAATTTAAAGTTACATTGTTAAATAATTTTAAGTTAATATTAGTAATATGTAAATTGTAGAGTTCTGCCACCAGGTTGTATATACCTACCTGCAGAATAATAAATATCTATTTATCTATCTATCTATATATTACGAACGTCTGCACAGTCGCAGCGGCAAACTATTGGTGTCGTTCCCCTACGTAGATGGAGTGCACAGACGGCGACTGGCTCCTTCTTGAGCCCCGTTCCCGCCTTTTCCACGCGACCGCACCGCCTGGCAAAGCGCGTGCGAACGGAGGCGGTGATTAGCGCCGGGCGGCCGTGTGAGGTTTTCACGCGCGCTTGCGGCAACCGCTCGAACGCAAGGCCCGCGCCCGCTCTCCCATAGCGCACGTTTGGGCAACCGCCGCGCTAACGCACTCGGCCGAGGGTAGTCGCCTCCACGCCGTTGAAATTTAGGAGAAATTCATTTCCGTGCGAAAATTTCGCGAATACAAAAAAATGCTAATACGAAAAAAATGCAAATGCGAGAAAATGCAAATACGAAAAATTAAGTCAAAAAATGCAAATCCGAAACAACACAAATACCAAAAAGCGCAAATCCAAAATTCCAAGCTCGAAAACGCAAAAACGAAAAAATGCACATGTGAAAAAATGCGCATGCGAAAAAATGCGCATGCGAAAAAATGCGCATGCGAAAAAATGCGCATGCGAAAAAATGCGCATGCGAAAAAATGCGCATGCGAAAAAAAGCGCATGCGAAAAAATGCGCATGCGAAAAAATGCGCATGCGAAAAAATGCGCATGCGAAAAAAAATGCACATGCGAAAAAAATGCACATGCGAAAAAATGCGCATGCGAAAAAATGCGCATGCGAAAAAATGCGCATGCGAAAAAATGCGCATGCGAAAAAATGCGCATGCGAAAAAATGCACATGCGAAAAAATGCACATGCGAAAAAATGCACATGCGAAAAAATGCACATGCGAAAAAATGCACATGCGAAAAAATGCACATGCGAAAAAAATGTACATGCGAAAAAAATGCACATGCGAAAAAAATGCACATGCGAAAAAATGCACATGCGAAAAAAATGCACATGCGAAAAAATGCAAAATCCACAAAATTCACTAATCCAGAAAATATACAAATTCGAAAAACTTCAAATTTAAAAAAGGAAATTCGATAACAATGCAAATTCGAAAAAATAGAAATTCCCCCCCCCCCCAAAAAAAGGTTATTCGATGAAATGCATTTACCCCAACCTACCACTTTACACCTCAAAACTTCGGAAAAATCGTTGAAAATTAATATTCTGTTTTTAATGGAGTCATAATCACTGATAATCACGCTCTTGAATGTGGCGACATCTTTTTCCTAATCATTTGTTTTATTTGTATTTTCATATTTAATGGGGACTTGCATACATTGTCATCCACCTCTTTCGAGATAGAAGTTAAGAGGGAAAACCTCAAATCTAAAATAATACTACGCCACAAACAGATAAACCTAAGTATGAGAATAGAAGGTACTTATGAGGGAGAAAAAAGACGTGGACCTAAAAAGAATATATGACTGGAGCTTTCTAGCATAGGGTTAACTTCAAAACCATTTTCCTGAATGTTTTCTCCTTGAATACCATCGGTGAGCTGAAATACCTTATTTCCAATTCTATGTAAGATAACTAAGTGTCCTTTGTTATAAACTGGCTACTATACAGAATTAGTGTAGAAACCAAAACAACACATTTCGCTGAATTACTTAATGATTTAACGTTTGATTAAAAATAATTACTTTTAGAAAAAAGTTCTTCAAACTGTATAATGAGACATGGAACAATTATTTTTTTGGTTCAAGTTCTAATAATCTTTGTTAATAAAAATAATGTTCTTCTAAAGTTACGATTTGTAAATCACAATTAAGGGCCTTTCACTGAGAAAAATTCAGTTATGTTTCAAAAGAAATATGCAAAAAGTGTTTTCATAATATTTTTGTGTTAGTTGTTAGCGAATGCTGTCTTCTTTTCTGGACAGTTGTGTAAGTGAGCAATTGTTACGTATGTCTACTTATTTAAATTATTGTGTTTTGTTAAAATAAGTGTGTGCGTTAACATGTATTGTGCTATAAATGTGTATGTATATGTCTCCCATAAATCCAACCCCATCTCCAAACCATTTGGGAGTGAACATATCTTAAGAAAACACAACGATTGCTAACGAGGATCGGATACTTGTCAGATCAATAATTGCAGATGTCTGTGCTTTCAAAGGTTGTAAATATATTTTAGTTTGAATAAATTGTGAAATTTTATGACTTGTAGGTTATTAATTTTTCCTACAAATGGTGTCATCCACCAGAATTGAAGTTAAGAGTTCCGCATCAACAGTGTGAATTACGTAATACCCAGTAGGCTAACAGTACATTCTATATTTTTTATTATTTTAATACAATAAGCTCGAAATAGCTGCAACCTACAAGTAAATGTGCCTAAAAATTCTGCATTCGAAAAATAATTGGGCAATTTAAATTTCTTTAATTTAGAAATAAAATTACGACTATCTGTGCACTATAAACCCTAAATATACAGCAAAACAATTTTAATTACAACACTAAAACGAAATCACAACAATAAAAATAAGCAATACAATTTTTTGTCCAAGTAACAATGCCGGAAATCGCAAATCAATTTTTTTGGAGTTCAAGCTAACTAGCACCCCTCAGTTGCGAAATTCTAAATTTTTAATACACCATAATTTTGCCCACTTTTGCCCAACGTTTAAAAATATTTGCCCAAGTAACATAATGCCGGAAAAGGCAAATCAAAATTTTAATCTTAGCGCTCCCTCCCACATGGGAATTTCTAAATGTCTAAAATGCTATCATATTGCCCACAATTAGCTCAAATTTACCCAGGTTTTGAAACGTTTTCTCCAGTTAACTCTGAGTAGTTCTCGCTCAGCAGCGGTCACGAGCAGACGTGCTCCGCAGCTCCGCAAGTTACCCGAACGCTCGCGCTTATCGCAAGGGCCGACTGCCCCGGCCGCCACTAGTGCCGGTCCGGGGTCAGAAAGTGCATTTACTTGTGAACAGTGGTGAACCAACAACATTCTCTAATTGTTATCGCTCAAAATTACTGGTAAGTGGTGACCGCATTTATTTGTGAACGAAGGTGACTGCATTTACTAGTGAACAGTGGTGTAACAAGAACTATTGCAAATCAACATCTGACAAATATAGTGAAGTGAATAATGTTTACTGACCATGTCCCCTTCGGGGGACTAATCACCAAATCAACAGAAATACTAAATAATCAAGACAACAGTGAAATATGCGCTAACAACAGTCTGGACGGATCGACAACTTTAGAATACAGTGACTTATCACATAACCTTCAGCAACAGCACCAAGCGTTACTACAAGAACATCAACTACTAAAACAGCATTTACAACAAATAGTGCAACAGAATCAACATTTACAACTCCAACTACAGCAACATCTGCATGAAAAACAGTTCCCAGCGATCGTGTCAGAAGCTATGGGACCTAACGGCCACGCATCTACGACGCTGGAAGCGGCCTCAACCCTGAACAGCTCATGGCAAACAGTCCCGCTGCGTCGACAAAAAAGACGTATTGATGACAATCCCAAAGGACCCTCTAAAAAGATTATCAGTGAAAGCGACACATTATCGTCAAAAAACAGGTATGAGCATCTCACATGTGATGATGAAAATTTAGAAGTGTCCTCTAAATCTGAGAATATCAATGATACGACAACCAAAGGCAACACTCATGAACAAAATAAATATCGAACCCCGCCGATTTTCATACCAGGCGTTAGAGCTATATCTAACATGATCAAATCAATTAAAGAAGTGGTTGAAGATGAAGACTTCACGTATAAACTAATCAAAACATATCAAGATGAAGCCAAAATTACAATGAACAATGTGAAAATATTACCTCAAACACCAGATATTTATCGAAAACTTGTTAAGCATCTAAATCAAAAAAATATTGCGCACTATACATTCCAGTTAAAACAAGAAAGAGCATTTCGGGTAGTATTAAAAAATATGCACCCATCAGTAGATGAAACTGAACTTAAAGAAGCTATAGAAGCACAAGGTCACAAGGTAAGACAAATTCATAATATTAAACATCGTCTAACAAAAGCACCTCTATCAATGTTTTTTGTGGACTTAGAACCTCAAAGCAACAACAACAAAATTTATGATATCGAATATTTACTTCATGCAAAAATAAGTTTTGAACCACCGCGCGAAAAACGTGAAATAATTCAATGTAAGCGATATTGAATTGAGGCATTGTTCTGTCGTACATATTTATTTGTGCAAAAAGCTTTTTCGGCCGCATTGCGGCCATCTTCAGTGCTACAATGAAATAATAACAATAATAATAACATTAATATACCAAATTACATTTAAGAGTCAAATATAAGATATATTGAATATAATTAGAATTTAAGAGACATAGCATTGTAGAAAATGAATATATAAACATAATTTTGATGAAGAGTACTAGTAACAGAAGAAATATTTTGAAGTGGAGAAAATGAATGAAATAAAATAAAATAAAAATGTTGTGGGGAATTGAATCAATGTAAGCGTTGTCAGTCCTACGAGCACAGTTATCGTTACTGTACGCTTCCGTATAGCTGTGTGAAATGCGGAAAGAATCATGATAGTCGGACCTGTACTAAAAGTAGAGACACACCAGCTACATGTGCTTTGTGTAGCCGTGATCATCCAGCAAATTATAAAGGTTGCGAAGTATATCAAAAAATTCGTAACAGCAAGTATCCTAGAGAAAATCAAGACAGTGGAAACTCGATGGAAAACAAAAATGAAAATAGCAATTCAAGTTCAACAAAGAGTAAACAATCTACAGGAACCAGAGACACACAGCGCACATACGCACAAGCGGCCCATTTTTCGCAAATCAATAATCAAAATTCATCGCATGAAAATAATCTGATATCCATAATTCAAGAATCGTTTAAAAAATTCGAGTCCATCTTAGCAAAGCAAGCGGAACAAATTTCCAGCCTGATTAATATCATGACAGCAATAATGAAGAAACTATGAACAATTTATTGCGAATAGGCTCTTGGAATGCCAACGGAATTCTCCAACATCGTAGAGAGTTAGAAGTGTTTCTACATCAAGAAAAAATTGATATACTTCTTGTGTCCGAATCACATTTTACGGAAAGAAGCTATCTACGTATACCTAACTACGTCGTCTATTGCACAAATCACCCAGATGGAACAGCTCATGGAGGCACTGCAGTAATAATTAAAACAAAATTGAAACATAATTTGTATGAAGAAAATGCTGAAGAACATCTGCAAGCAACATCGATACAAGTATATGATAAATTTGGTCCGCTCGTGATTTCAGCTATATACTCCCCTCCAAAATACAAGATAACCACTGATCAATATATCAAGTTCTTTAAAACACTCGGCCCGAGATTTATCGCTGGAGGTGACTACAATGCGAAAAATCAACTGTGGGGATCACGATTGGTAACCACAAGAGGTCGAGCTTTAGAAGGAGCTATTTCAACACTAAAACTCCAAACAATTTCATCAGGAAATCCCACCTACTGGCCAACGGATGGTAATAAAGTTCCTGATGTATTGGATATCTTCGTCACAAGGGGTATGGCTCAAACCTATCACACAATAGAACCGTCTTTTGATCTTTCATCTGATCATTCTCCAGAAATACTAACAATCAGTTCTTCTGAAATTAAAAAGAAAGAAAATAAATATCTTACAAACAGAAAAACCAACTGGGAAGAATACAGCAACTGGCTTAACTGCAACACCACTGCCAAGGTCCGTCTAAAGTCTCCAGGAGACATCGATAACGCTGTTGAATATTTAATACAACACATTCAACAGGCAGCTGTATATGCTACACCAAAAACGAGTGTGTTTGAAAAAAATAAATATCCTGCAGAAATAATGAAGTTAATTAAAGAGAAAAGACAGATGAAGAAGACATGGCAACACACTCATCATCCGGACGACAAACGTCTACTAAACAGAACTTCCCGCCATTTAACCAGAAAATTGCAAGAATTTCACTCGGAGGAAATGAAGGAACGCATAGAAAAGCTGTCACCTTCAAAAGCAACGGATTACTCCTTATGGAAAATTACTAAAAACTTAAAAAGACCTACAAAACATGTTCCCCCCCTCCGTAAAATCAATGGAAGCTGGGCCAGAACAGAGAAAGAAAAGGCAGAAGAATTTGCAAATTATTTTACAAAAACATTTCAACCATACCCCTCAACATTACTCACAGAAGAACAAGAAATTATAGAATTCCTGGAAAGTCCTCTTCAAATGTCGCTACCAATCAAATTCTTCTCCACAAAAGAAGTCACAGCAGGACTGAAATTACTACCAAACCACAAGGCTCCTGGTCACGATCGAATTACAGGAGAAATGCTTAAAAAACTTCCAAAGAAACTCATTGCCCTCGTAACATCTATATTTAATGGAATAATACGTATTGGGCATTATCCTTCGCAGTGGAAATTGGCACAAATAATTGTAATTCCAAAACCGGGAAAACCTCTACAAGAAGTTACATCCTACAGACCAATAAGTTTATTGCCTTCGTTGTCTGAAGTTTTTGAGAAACTACTACTACTCCGCATATATCCTATACTTGGAGAAAATGATGCAATCCCAGATCATCAGTTTGGTTTCAGGAAACAACATTCTACAATAGAACAAATTCATAGAGTAGTCGACACCATCAACGAAGCTCTAGAAAATAAAATGTATTGTTCCGCTCTATTTCTAGATATTACGCAAGCCTTTGACAAAGTGTGGCATCAAGGCTTATTATACAAAATTAAGAAATGTCTGCCTCATCCATTCTATAACATGATTCGTTCCTTCATTTTGGATCGATTTTTCCAAATAAAATTCGGAGATGAAATAACGTCGTTCCATCCAATACTATCAGGAGTACCACAGGGCAGCATCCTCGGACCAGTTCTGTATACGCTGTACACCTCTGACTTACCTCAGTCATCGGATGTCATCACTGCAACATATGCAGATGACACAGCCCTGCTAGCTTCGCATGAAAACCAAGAAACGGCAACAAGAACATTAAAAAATCATCTGGCGCATATAAACAAATGGTTTAATCTATGGAGAATAAGACTGAATGAAACAAAGTCCAAATGTATAACATTTACTCTAAGAAAAACAATAAATACAAGAATAGAAATAAATAGAAAACTAATTGAAAACGTAGACACCGTCAAATATCTGGGACTACATCTTGACAAAAAGTTAACCTGGAAGAAACATATTTCAATTAAAAGAAAGGAAGCAGAACTAAAATATAGGCAACTGTCATGGTTAATAGGGAGAAAATCTTCTTTAAGTCTAGAAAATAAAGTCTTACTTTACAAAACAATATTGAAACCCATATAGACATATGGAATTGAACTCTGGGGAACAGCCTCACATTCAAATGTAGAAATAATTCAAAGATTTCAATCAAAAAGTCTCAGATCATTAAGCAATGCTCCCTGGTTTGTATCAAACGCCACTATACATAAAGATCTCCATATCACCACTGTTAAAGAGGAAATCACTCTAAAATCTCTCAAATACCAACACAGACTCGAAAATCATAGCAATCATCTAGCCATCAACATCTTAGACAACAGCACAATGACAAGAAGATTAAAAAGAGTACATCCTCTTGATTTGGACCACAGATTTAAATAATAACTTTTTTTTAATAATTGTAATTTTATATTATACTATTTTCATTTTGTCACCATGTTTATTGTATGTATGTATTTTTGTTGTGGTTATTTTTTTTGCTTTTGTTATGCTTTTCTAATAACATGTTTTTTGTTTTTTTTGTTTTTGTTTTAGTTTTTTGCTTTCTCTGGTTGGACAACTTTTAAAAAATAATATTTAGAAAGAACCAGAACTGTATGGTTTCTTTACATGTCAATAATTTATGTACAATTGTATTTGCCGAATGTTCATGTAGAACAAATTGCAAATAAAGCAGATGTTAAAAAAAAAAACTCTGAGTTCTTGCAGATGAATACGAATTCTGATCTATATATTCCTGTTCAGTATATAAGGTGAACGCATGCTACTCTTCCGAAGTATTGATTGATTGATTTTTTCGACTTTCCGGGCACGTCAACTGCTTTAGTCACTAGTCCCGTTAGTGTAGTGCATGTTTTTTCGTCCAAAGATGGCGGCGATCTTCCCCCGCTGGATGGCGAGATCCGGCGCCGACCTACCGTCGGCTTGTGGGGTTTCCCCCTAACCAGGACTCTCTCACCAGCGGGGCACCGCCTCAGCCGGGACAAGCTCTAACCTCCCGACCGGTCTCCCGGAATATGTGGTAGTGTAGTGCATGTTAGTGTGTGTGTGTGTAAGGGGAGAGGATAGAACAAGGAAGAGGAAGGAAAGATCGCGCGCGGTATGTGGCCCGTTTGGTAGGGTACTGTTCCCGCATTCACCTGGTGTTGGTCAAAGAAACCACGGAAAACTACCGATCAGAGGCTCCCAGTGATATCAGTTGATGCACTGAGCTACCGCTCCCGGTCCGAAGCATTGAGATAATTCAAAAAAACAGTTTCTGGACGAACTTGGCGGCAGGTTGGGAAAATATGTTTGTCTGGCCGTTTCTCTTGCGTTGTGCGTAACAGTTACGTACATGAAATGCATGTTTTTTTGTTGTTTTTTTTAATGAAAAGTGGAAGGCGGAGGCAGGTTCGTATGTCTGTGTAAGCCACAATACAAACTTTCACGCGACCAATGTGTATAAAACAAGTTTTTTCCCCTGTTTTTTTCCTCTTTTGAAACAGGTTAGTAAACTTCAACACCATGTTAGAAAACTATTTCACTTGCCGCCATACGGCGCAAATGCCATTTTCTCACGGTTAAACACGAACATTGTGTACAATTGATTGACTATGCACCCACAAAATGCAAAGATTCGCCAATGGAATATTGTCGGCCTGCGGCTCCGAAAAATGAAACTGGCAAAAGAATAGTTCAAATTGTGTGCCGAGAAATAATCAATACACATAATATTTTATGTTCGAAATGTTTAGCATCAAAACGCGGTAGGAAACTAAAATTTATTGTATGTGGCTCTCTAAACCACAAAACATTACTTCACAATGAAAATATGCAAACCAGTGGCGCTACAACATACTTTCATTATTTCTAAGTACTCTCCCATAATATACTACTATTCGTACATAAACGTGTATTATTTTCAGCCAGCAAAAAATATTTTATGGTTTACTTGTTCATTGCTGTGTGTTTATGGACTTCAAACAAAACACGTAAAGATATTAATACCCTTGCGGGCCTTTCTGATTCTTGTGAGCCGAGCCTTTTGAATACTTGTGGCCCGTTCTAATACCAACTCAGCACATACATTTTTATGAAATCGATTGATTAAAGATCAGATATACGCAAATACAATAAATAAATTGTATAAAGCTCAAATAAGTAAAACACCTCGTTATAAACCTTATTTTGCTTAATTGATATGAAAATTGCAAATTTGGAATGTTCCCGTGAATATACAATTGCTACCAGTCACTCATATTTCCCTGTTACGTATCACATTTTTTAGAGACACACTAGTATGTGCTTCTTGAGTAGCAGTACTACTCGTAGAAATATGATTAAAAGGCACATCGGCTAACATCCTCGAAATGTTATGTTTTTTGGTATTATAACATATTCTAAATAACTTTTGGCAATAGAAGAAAAAAACTAAAAGTACCGTTTAATAAACGCAATTTACGCTGTTATTCGCACTGGTATACAACTCAAAAATACACCATAAACATTTTCAAATATTTCTAGAGAAAACTGGAAACCACTGTCCATAGTTTGTTAGCTTTCGCGAGAATTTCCGCAGGAATTTTAAAATATTCTTTCATTTTGTACGAACAAATCAGTACAATAACGATATGCAGGAGTAATTAGATAAACACTGTTTTGTTTATTTGACGTCATATTGACAAATGACTAATATAATGCATCTTTTCTCTTTAGACGCAAGAAAAATTATAAAATGTTTCGAATTCTCGTTTATTCAGCAGCGAACTAGTAAACTATAAAGTTTTGTATGCACCACGGGTGTTACTAGATGTTTTTGCCCCTCAGGCGACTTCCAACCCCTCGGGCCAGAGGGCTACATAATAGTTATTTATGTATCAAGGGCGTTAAGTAGCTATTTTTGCCCCAAGGGTGACTTTCAAACTCGAGGGCTTCTGGCCCGAGTGCGCGTGATATTTGCGTGACATAAATATATTAAAATTAAAAGTTTTCATTATTAGTATCGAAACCTGTGCATGCATTGTAGCTACTATATTTTCATCTGTTAATTTCAGGCCTAAAGTGCAGTAGTCCAACTGACTAGAAACACTTTCCGATATCGACGGTGGAAGAATGAATTGTGCACCTCGTTTACAATATACATAGAATTTATCACTCGCATCGGAACAGGTCTGAATCTTCAGCATTCTTCAGTGAATTAAAAGTTTCCCTATTATGTATAGTAATAATTTCTTAAACAATAGCGTCTTCATGGTTTTCGTCAATTCCGGACTCTTACAAATTACCAATCAATACTGAGTACTGCCAACAATATGACTTTGCAATGTATTACAACATAAAAAAATGTAAACGAGTTTTAAACAGTTTGTTCTTTAAACCCGAAAATGTGAAATCTGACAACGAATTATATTAAGCAAGATCAGCTGACAAAGAATAAGTGAAGTAGATGCGGACTATTTATGTGACTTTTGGGCAAGCAATCATATTGAAGAGATCAAAGAAAACGATAAATGAGCCGAGTGGGAAACTATTCAGTAACTAGAGACTGATGAACTAGTGTCTGTTTAAACAGAAGAATTGAATGCAAATTGAATTTGCATAGCAATTACATCCACCATAGAAATTGTGCAGCAGGAAAAATAATCGGGTATGGTCACGCCCACATTCGTGAACAATTTTTTCGATTAATTTGTTCAAGAAGATTCTATGAGGGAGTTTAAAAGTGAAGAGTATAAACTTCTAAGTTCTATTCACTAACATACTGAATGAAGAGAGCGCTACCAAAGATGTAAATATTATTTCATCACAGATAACCATTTATAATATTTCAGCAATTTAAAAATCTCAAACAAGATTGTAGTGCTAATCCAAACAAACAGCGATACTAGCTAATTCCAACAATGTTCTGTTTATATTTCTGTTCTCAATTAATGTGAAATTCGGTGATATAAAACATTATAGTTTACAATCCTAATCTATAACGCAATTAGTCTAAAAAGGGTCAAATATGGAACACTAGATAACTAGTTTAAAAATATCACACTTGTCTAGACACATTATCCAATTTAATGAATCTCAAAAATCGATAGAAGTTCATTGCATCATATTGTAGTGGCACATGTTGGATATTAGATATACGGCTGATGTGTTCCAATCTACAGCATCCTAAAGATACTTTTTCGGGTAAATAATTTTGTATGAAAGAGATTTAAACGTTTATAAAAATGTTGGCTCATACAAAATTTGCATGTTTTACCATCTCTGTAGTTATTTTACATTGTTTTCCATGTGTTGCCGTGCTCAAGTAACCTATTATTAATGATGTACTGAATGGAAAACTGAAGATGTTGTTGAAATAGAGAATGAAATAGTCAAATTTGGAATGTTACCGTCCCTGGTGGAATGTTACAGTTGGGAACGCTTGTTCACTGATTCGGAAATAATGTTTATACTCGCCTCCCACACTAATAATCTGGCAGTTGCGTGTATGTTAACGCTAACGGTGCCTTACCAAACAATTCTTTTGTAATTGAGGGTATTGAAAGTGGGAAATATGACATATTTGGATTGGAAGTTATAAACAGACAGGGTCTTTCTAACGATATCGATTATTTGTACCCACATTCCCAAAGGGATCTTTGCTTGTTAGTCCAGATGCAACCCACCAATAAGCTCACGCTACCTTCTGTATCACCTACTTTGTGTGTTGCAGCCATCCTTAGTCTCACAGCCATGAGTATCGTGTTTCACAGGGCCTACAACTGCAAATGGCGACAAATGATTTTTGAAGTGATCAGCACATTTATCGCGGGCGCCTTCGATTCAGAAGTCCATTCGTCCAGTAAGTGTAGAGTATGTTCATTTTTATCGCAGAACGTGACAATGATCTTCACCTGTTAGCTGGAAAAATCCGACTACCTCATCTTGCGGGAATTTACTGTAAACAAATATCTCTCACCAGCGGGTTCCGCCCCAGTCGAGACAAGCTCTATTTACTTATTTATTTATTTTACGTCAAAAACAGTTGAAACTGCGTATGGGGAGAAGTGAATTCTGTGCACATTTTCAAAATTCTGTGATCCCTACACTAAGTCATATACTACATGAATTTTGAAGTAAAAAAAACCTCCCATGTAATAAAATCTATTTTCAAGGATAAATAAGCAATACATTTTGGCACTTATCCATGTTGTCCTTCGGAATAATACTTCCTGCCGCAACAACATGGAAATGATAATTTGAATAACTATATTTCCCAATGAATTCTAGAAGACGTGCACAGATAATGAAGTTACATTTATGTCCAGAAGCAAAACCAGGGTCCATCTCAGCATTTGCTCAATGGATCAGGGAAACTGGACGAAAAACCTGATCGAGATGGAGGTCATTGACCCGGAGGCTGCAGTACAATACTTGTTACAGGTTGTTTATACACATTTATACAGTCCAAATGGTAAATAATGCATGATGTATCTTTGTTAAAATTAATGTTACTTTTCTTGTTATGCTCAGTATAGTCTCTAATTGTATAGAAACAGTTATGCAGCAGAAAGAATTTCACTTTACTCTAAGCTTCCAACTGGCCTCCGGACGTATGCGATAGTGTAGTGAATGTAAATATAAGTGCGTGTAAATAAGGGGTGAGGAAAGGGCAAGGAATAGGAAGGAAACATCGCAGGCGGTCCATAGCTCATTTGTTAGGGTACGGCTCCGGTATTTGCCTGGTATTGATCAGAAAAATATCGAAAAGCCATCGATCAGATCAGACGCCGCTAGAATTATTCTTCGGACAACGGTTGCATTCGACCTAGCTGACAAGCTATCTCAAACCTTGCCACGGGGCACAAACCCTAGATTCTCCCGGACAGTAGAACTGAAGTGATAATAATTGATGCCCTAAAACATTTGTGTCTGCATTTTATGTGAAAACTATTTGCAATGTCTGTTGAATTTGTAAAAAGATATAGAAAATAGCATAGACGTATTTCAATTGTTCCCGTAAGTTTCAAATTTCAGTATTTTTTAAAATTATTTTTGTGAACTACGATGGTGTGATAAACGAGAGCAGTCAATATGCGTGACAAAAAAAGTTGAAAAAGAGAAGAACTTTAAAATTGGAAGTTCATATTAATTAGTTTTAAAACAAAACTTGTGCGTGCTTTGTAGCTACTAGAATTTCATCGATTGATTATAAACCCAGAGAGAAGTTTACCAACTAAAACACAATATAAAACATTATTACAATAGTAGAAGGTAAAAAAAACTTCTGATATCTCCGATGGAAGAGTCCATTTTGTAGCTCGGTTTCAATGTACATCGAATTTATTACTCTGCGTTCTAGTGGGTCTGAATCTTCTGCCGCAGTCTTCACTGTATTAAAAGTTCACTCGTTAATAATAGTGTAAAGTTCTTTATTATCAACTGCATATTTTTGGTTTTCGCCTACTCTGCACTCGTAGTTTACAATGCAATAGTGAAAGCTACCAATATTATTACCTTACGATGTATTAAAATAAAATATTAAGTCATCTAAACGAATTTAAAACTATTTGTGCTTAAACCCGGCAGTGTGAAAACTGACAACTATTTCTTTTAGGCAACATCAGCTGACAAATGAATTGTGTATCCATTGTGAACTACTTATGTGATATTTTAGACATGAAGTGAAAGAAAGATACTATTGAGCAGAACGACTAAGTATGTAGTAACTAGTGACTGATGAACTAGGTTATTTTCAAACAGAAGATTCCAATTTCAATTTGAATAGAAAAGATGGTACATTAAAAATACTGATTTCACAGCAAAATTTATAACCGTGTAAGGTCACTCAGACATTCGTGAACAATTTCTTCGGATGATACTATGAGGGAGTTAGAAATTGAAGACTATAAAATTATAAGTAAATAATAAAGACTATCAAGTCTAATGAAGAGAGTGCTACCGAAGACATTTTCTATAAACATTTTGAGACCACTATCAACTAAACACCCAATTAAATATCTCAAGAATATTCTAATGCTATTTCAAAACTGCAACTAGCGATGATACTTCAGCTAATTCCAACAATGATCTGTTTATATTTATGTTCTCAACTAATGAGAAGTTGAGAGATATTAAAAGATCATTGAAAAAATGCAAATCTGTAAGGCAATTAGGTCTAGAGGCGGTAAAATATGGAGAACATGATACCTAGTCGAAAAATATCACACTTCAGTAGACACATTATCCAATGTAATAAATCTCAAAATAGCTGGAAGCCCACTGCGTCATACTTAAGTAGCACGTATAGGATATGAGATGTGTGGCTGATTTGCTCCAATTTACAGCAACCTAACTAAACATTTTCGAGTTAATAATTTTGCATAAAAGAGAGACGTTTCCACCGTTTATAAAAATGTTGGCTCATTCAAAATTTACATGTTTTATCGCCTCTGTTGTTATATTACTTTGTTTTCCATGTGTTGCCGTGTTCGGATCTCCTATACTTAATGATGTACAAAATGGAAAATCTGAAGATGTTGATGAAATAGAGAATGAAATAGTCAAATTTGGAATGTTACCGTCCCTGGTGGAATGTTTCACTTGGGAGCGCTTGGGCAGTGACTCGGAGATCATGTTTACACTCGCCTCCCACACTAATAATCTGGCAGGTTGCGTGTATGTTAACGATAACGGTTTTTTACCGAATACTTCTTTTGTAATCGAGGGTATTAAAACTGGGAAATATGACATATTGGGATCGGCAGTTATAAACAGACAGGGTCTTTCTAACAATATCGATTATTTGTACCCACACGTCCAGAGGGATCTTTGCTTGTTAGTCCAGAAGCAACCCACCAATAAGCTCACTACGCTACCTTCTGTATCACCTACTTTGTGTGTTGCGGCCATCGTTAGTCTCACAGCCATGAGTATCGTGTTTCACTGGACCTACAACTGCAAATGGCGACAAATGATGTTTGAAGTGATCAGCACATTTATCACGGGCGCCTTCGATTCGGAAGGTCGTCGTTTTTTGGTGTTTGTGAGCTTCTTTAACTTCATGGTAATGAGTGTCATTGCAGGATTCTTTCTCGGGGATCTTGTGAAATTGGCAGACAACGATGATTTGAAAACAATTCAGGAAGTTGTTGACAAATTTGACGTTATCTACACATCACCGTTTGTTTTAAATGAAATAATGAAGATTGACGTATCAGAAGACCCGATTCTTGCATCTCTTCGAAAGATCGCTCAAGAATTACCGGCAGGTCGCGAAATTGAAATGGCGGTAACGAAATTTCAAAGTGGTGGTTTGGCTCTTCTTGAAAACGGCCATGTTTTGGAAATGCTTCAACAGTATTTTCTCTTTGCTCCAGACGGGGTCCCTATGTTGCGGAATGTCGAGGAGTGTTTAATTTCTCCGTCATTTCTTGCTTTTGCCGTTCGAAAAGATTGGAAATTACGTGAATATTTCAGTTTTCTCGTTCAAAAAATGGTCGAAAGTGGCATAATCAAAGCCATGAGATTAAAACATGTTTATAAAATGAAGGACATATTTGGTTCAGTTCTTCTGCACAAGGATGATGGTCAACAGGAGTGGAGAGGAATGGCAATAGTGCAAATGAAGTTTGTGTTTTTTTCTTGGATAGGGGGCATGACGATTGCTTTTACTTTATTTCTGCTAGAGTTGTTGGGCATGCATTTTTTAGGACGAAATGCTCGAATACCTGTGCAAGGATAGTGCATTCAAAAACCGGAATCACTTTGTGTCACGTAGGTGACTTTGTGCCACAGCGCCTTTTTGACAGGTATTTCGCTTAACTATGGTGTATTGTATATTTTAAACCTAATATTTTCTGTCCTATTTTTTTCTTACCAGTCTTTCACGTTTTATAAAAAAATCAAATCACATTATATTATTATTATTATTATTATTATTATTATTATTATTATTATTATTATTATTATTATTAAAAATACATAACATTTTTATACAACACATTTTTGGGAGAGGTTTCGACCCATCATCATGTATCTGAAAATGTTTTGAATAAACAATTTCAACATTAATACAATTGTTAAACTTGGGTTTAAAAAATGATAATTTTTTCATGACTGTCATTGCATTACAGAACTATCATGTATTTGTCCGTTGTGCGTATATAAGCGTGTGGAAGCTCACCCATATCATCTGTGATGTATGTTCATATTAAAAGAGATTTAGAGCAACAGTTCATGCCAAAATTCACCTTTAATACTTGTAAATATCAGCTTATTTATTTTACGATAAAAACAGTTTCAAACTGTGTGAGACGTGCTACGGGGAGAAGTTTATTCTGTGCACGTCTTCATACTTCTGTGATCCCTACACTAAGTCATATACTACTTGAATTTTGAATAAAGAAAGAAAATGAACGTTTTTGGAAGGATTGTTAACAACATATTCGCTCCAATGTAATAAAATCTATTTTCAACGGTAAATCAGCAATACATTTGGGCTCTTTTTCTCAGTTTGTACATCTGATTTCATAAATCACATTACTACGTTCATATTTGTTTTACATCTTTATTTTTACAACAATATTTCTCATATTATCCATTTTATGTACAAGTTAAAAATTTGTGTTTTGATTTGACAATTTTTTACTATTTCTAAATAACTTGGATGGTATGGTAACACTATATTATATAAAGCTTTATCATTATATTCATGTGAGCCAGCATCTGTTCTAAGATTATTTAACCTCTTGTTAATAATAGTAATAAACGAAACGAGTGTATAAAGAGGAGGATAATTGCATGAATGGTATGTTTAAGAGAACGAGCAATGATAGGAGCGAGTTTTCTTATATAACATGTGTGCCATTATCCCCATTTATACACACGTTACGTTCAATATTTTTTCGTTTCCACTTCCAAATAATTGAAATTTTAAAACACCCAAACAGATCTTTTGCACACCCGGCATGTATTTCAGGACGTAGTATTGCATCTGAAATTATCTATTTTTAGTGACTCTTGCATAGTTTTTGTTTCCACGAACTATTTGCAAATACTGAAAGCTACTGAACATATGCGAATAAAATATTAGAAGCTGACAAATTCATGAAAACATTAATTCCCACGAAAAGTAAAGACAGGTAAGAGAGAGAATTCAACAAGTATAAATATTGGGGAAAAAACTAGTCACTTCTGACACAGGTATGGTATAGCATACTTTTTAGAACTGGTGAACACAACTGACGTTTACATATTTTACATTCGTATTCCTAAGACCAAATGTTTTACATGTAAAACATTTAATATATTCACGTTAAATATTTCATGTTGTTCCATACGTCAGCTACATAGCTTAACATTTACGGCTCCAATTTATTTTCATTCATTCGTTGTTTATATGTAGTTGTAGGTTAGTAATATGTGAAGCATTCTTTTTGTGTCAAACAATGAATTAGTAAAACTACTGGCTTAAGATTATAAATATGTTACAAAGAATAGTAGAGCCCTAGTAACAGAAATAAAAAAATATGAGTCCTTGAAGATCACGTAAAATCATTGAAGATCAATTGAAATCCTTGAAGATCACGTAATGACATTCTTTCACATCGAAGAAATGTACCCTTTGATTCCACACAACCTAAGAAGGCATTAATAAGCTACTTGATAAGAATGAATAAATGTAATATCCCAAAACATTAAATGAATATAGTAATTAGATTGGGTTCAATAATATCATATTGAAATTTAATAATAACATTTTTGAACAGATAGAAGATACTCAGATGTGGTGGGCTTAGTGGGTCTCTAAAAGTCGTTGTTATACAGAACATAAAAACTATAATATTGAACAACGAATAGTTTGAGACACACGTTTATTTTTACAAAAGATATGAGGATGATATTTTTCTTATTGTAAAGAAATTAAAGATGCAAAACGTAATGGAAATGTTTAATAATTAGAATAACATGACATTTACAGTATAAGTTGAGGAGAGGTCAATGATCTATTTTATGGATATAACTATAATTTGAAGTAATAAAAAGATAATAACAAATTGATATGCACATGGAAAACGTTAAATTATAGATCTCCGTACACAATTTCCCAAAATATTGGATAAATATTTAATTTGATAAATAGATCATTTATGTTATAAGACAGTAAATTTCAGGGTAAAAATATAGAAAATGTACCGAGTATTTAGATGTTAAATGACTATCCACATGGTTTTATTATGAAGTTTTTCGTTTAATTAATTAAATATGCTCATTAATTCCATGAATAATCGTTAAATATCTGTATGTTAATAGCACGCGCGCAATCAAAATTCCACGGTGCAATTACAAATTCACACCTACCGGACAGAATTCAGAAAGGGAGCGAAATCATGTAATTAAGAAACTATAACATAGACGCGCTTTAAACGACAATGATAATGAATGCTTTATACAGTTGTACGATAAACACGCATGATATTATGACAGAGATACATAAAAGTGTGATTTCTGAACGTTAGTTTTGCATAACGTGCTTTAAACAATGAGTAAGTTTTTCAATACATCTTCCACTCTACGTATTCAGACCTACGAAAAAGCGGGAAAATCTGTAAAATGTCGAAGTATTTGAATTTGGCGCGTAAACTTTCCCTCATCACGGCTACCAGGCCAACATACAATTTGCAACAGAAAAGGACAGCCATTACCATACGATTGTGGGGCCTTGGTATGTGATTGAATAGGACATCCAGGCGCGTACATTTCTAAGCTCATTCGTCCAGTAATTGTAGAGTATGTTCATTTTTATCGCAAAACGTGGCAATGATCTTCACCTGTTAGCAGGAAAAATCCGATCTACGTCATCTTGCGGGATTTTACTCCAAACAAATATCTCTCACCTGCGGGCCACCGCCCCAGCCGAGACAAGCTCTAAGCTCCCAACTGATCTCCGAACAAATGTGGTAGTGTAGTGAATGTAAATATAAGTGCGTGTAAATAAGGGGTGATGGAAGGACAAGGAATAGAAAGGAAACATCGCGGACGGTCCATAGCTCGTTTGTTAGGATACTGCTCCGGCTTTCGCCTGGCCTTCCCCTGAAAAATCTCGAAAAACTATCGATGAGATCAGGCGGCCAATAGAATTGTCTTTCAGACAGCGGCTGCATTCGATTGATTGATTTTTTCGTGTTTCCGGGCGCGTCAACTGCTTCGGTCATTAGTCCCGTTAGTGTAGTGCATGTTTTTCTCGGGAGATGGCGGTGATCTTCCCCCGCTGGATGGCGAGATGCGGCGCCGACCTACCGTCGGCTAGTGGGGTTTCCCCCTAACCAGGACTCTCCCACCAGCGGGGCACCACCCCAGCCGGGACAAGCTCTAACTTCCCGACCGGTCATCCGGAATATGTGGTAGTGTAGTGCATGTTAGTGTAAGTGTGTGTTGAAGAGGAGAGGATGGGACAAGGAATAGGAAGGACAGATCACGCGCGGTCCGTGGCCCGTTTGGTAGGGTATTGCTCCGGCCTGGTGTTGATCGGAGAAACTACGGAATACTACCGATCAGAGCAGCCGGCCGCTAGAATTCTCCTCCAGACAGCGGCTGAATTCGAACTAGCTGAAAAGCTAGTGTCGAAAATCCTGCCGCCGTGGGGAGTGGGAACCTAGGACCTCCCGGTTAGAGGCGCTGCAGTGACATCAGTTGATGCACTGAGCTACCGCTACCGGTACTGCATTCGATCTACCTGACAAGCTAAGTCAAACCTTGCCACCGCCGAGACTCGAACACTAGGTAACCTCGGACAGAAGGACTACAATGATAGTAACTGATGCCCGTAAACACTTATGTCGGCCTGGTATGTGGAAAATATTTGCAATGTCTGTTGAACTTGTAGAAAGATACACAAAATAGCATAGACGTATATTCATTGTTCCAGAGAGTTTCAAATTTCGGTATTTTTTATTATTTTTGTGAAGTTCGATGCTATAATAAATGAGAGCAGTCAATATGCGTGACAAAAAAGTTGAAAAAGAGAAGAACTTGAAAATTGGAAGTTTATATTAATTAACTTGAAAACAAAAATTGTGCGTGCCTTGTAGTTTCTGGAAATTCAAGTATTGATTATAAACCCAAATTGAAGTTTACCAACTGAAACACAATATAAAAAATTATTACAATTGTGGAAGGTAAAAAAATTTCTAATGTCTGCCATAAAAAGAGTCAATTTTGCAGCTCGGTCTGAATCTGCTGCCGCAGTCTTCACTGTATTAAAAGTTCATTCGTTATTAATAGTGTAAAGTTGTTTATTATCAACTGCATCTTGTTGGTTTTCATCTTCTCTGGACTCGTAGAGTTCACAAAGCTATACTGAGTGCTGCGAACATTATGACCTTGACATGTATTAAAATAAAATAATAAATCATCTAAACGAATTTGAAAGAATTTGAGCTTAAACCCGGCAGTGTGAAAACTGACAACCATTTCATTTAGGCAACATCAGCTGCCACATCAATTGTGTATCCATTATCGACTACATCTGTGATATTGTAGTTATAAAATGAAGGAATGTTACTATTGAGCAGAACGAGTAATATTTAGTTACTCGAGACTGATGAACTTTCTTCTTTTCAAACAGAAGATTACTATTTAAATTTGAATAAACAAGATTGTGCATTAATAACACCAATTGCACAGCAAGATATATAATCGCGTAAGATCAAGCAGACATTCGTGAACAATTTATTCGGATGATACTATGAGGGAGCGTGAAACTGAAGACTATAAAATTCTAATTTGTGATCAATAATCTACAGAATGAAGACAGTGCTACCGAAGACATTTTCTATAATCATTTTCTAATCACAATGAACTAAAAACCCAATTAAAAATCTCAAAGAAGATTGTAATGCTATTTCAAGACTGAAACTAATGAAGATACTTCAGCTAATTCCAACAATTAACTGTTAATATTTATGTTCTCAGTTAATTAGAAGTTGGGCGGTATAAAATAGATCATTGTAATAATGAAAACCTGTAAAGCAATTAGGTCTAGAGAGGGTCAAATATGGAAAACATGATACCTAGTCTAAAAATATCACACTTGAGTAGACACATTATCCAATTTAATGAATCTCAAAACTTGCTGGAAGCTCTCTGGTTATACTTAACTGGCACGTATAGGATATGAGATGTGTGGCTGATATGTCTCAATCTGTAGCAACCTAATGAAACATTTTCGGGTAAATAATTGTGAATAAAATAGAGAGGTTTAACCTTTTATAAAAATGTTGGGTCATACAAAATGTTCATGTTTTATCTCCTCGGTAGTTGTATTGTTTTGTTTTCCATGTGTTGTCGTGTTCGGGTCTCCTATACTTAATGGTGTACAGAATGGAAAAACTGAAGATGTTGATGAAATAGAGAATGGAATAGTCAAATTTGGAATGTTACCGTCCCTGGTGGAATGTTTCACTTGGGAACGCTTGGGCAGTGACTCGGAGATCATGTTTATACTCGCCTCCCACACTAATAACCTGGCAGGTTGCGTGTATGTTAACGATAATGGTGTCTTACCAAATACTTCTTTAGTAATTGAGGATATTATAAATGGGAAATACGACATATTGGGAACGGCCGTTATAAATAAAAATGGTCTTTCTAACGATATCGATTATTTGTACCCACATTCCCAAAAGGATATTTGCTTGTTAGTCCAGAAGCAACCCACCAATAAGCTCACTACGCTACCTTCTGTATCACCTACTTTGTGTGTTGCGGCCATCGTTAGTCTCACAGCCATGAGTATCGTGTTTCACTGGACCTACGACTGCAAATGGCGACAAATGATGTTTGAAGTGATCAGCACATTTATCACGGGCCTTCGATTCGGAAGGTCGTCGTTTTTTGGTGTTTGTGAGCTTCTATAACTTCATGGTAATGAGTGTTATTGCAGGATTCTTTCTCGGGGATCTTGTGAAATTGGCCGACAACGATGATCTGAAAACAATACAGGAAGTCGTTGACAAATTTGACGTTGTCTATACATCACCGTTTGTTTTAAATGAAATAGAGAAAATTGATGTATCTGATGACCCAATTCTCGCATCCCTTCGAAAGATCATTCATGCGTCTTTGCCCAGTCGCTTAACTGAAATGGGGCTATTAAAATTTGAAAGTGGTAGTTTGGCCGTTCTTGAACACTACCATTATTTAGAAATAATAAAGCACTATTATCTTCTTGCTCCTGACGGTTACCCCTTGTTACAGAATGTGGAGGAGTGCGTCATTTCTCCGTCATATCTTTCGTTTCCCGTACGGAAAGACTGGAAATTACGTGAATATTTCAGTTTTCTCGTTCACAAATTGGTCGAAAGTGGCATAATCAATGTCCTGGAAGTAAGACAATTTTTTGAGATGAGGGACGTGTTTGGTTTAGTACTTCTCCATAAGGACAATGGTCATCAAATATTTAGACAAATGTCAATAGTGCAAATGCAGTTTGTGTTTTTTTCTTGGATAGGGGGTCTGACGATTGCATTTATTGTATTTCTGCTAGAGGTGTTGGTAAAGGGGTTTGGGGAACGGAATGTGCCACTTCGTTTGGCAAGGCTATTGTATACGGTACACCGGTGTCACTTTGTGTCGCGCACGTGAGTTTATGTTACCTCGTGTTTTAGAAAACTACTTCCTTCAACTACGTTGTAATGTCTCTACGAGAGTCAGTGATGAATATACAACGCATTTGATGAGTCGTGCTATCTATTGTACAGTTTAGGAACTGCAATCTTATTACTGTGTTCCCGCGTTTTTATTTTAGCATCAATTGACGTTGTGCTCATGTACCTCCGAAAATGTGGGGGACAGAAACTCGGGAAACAGGAACATTAGGGAGAATAAGGTAAATGCACTCTTTTACAGCATTATTCATTAATAGACTTCGGATCGATAGATTTTTACCTATTATTTTCCTTTAAAGTCTATTGAGCCTAACGTAGGTAATTACACATGTAATTTATCTGGAAAGGTATTAACATACTTTTGTAGTGCCTAAAGGCACCCGTTTCCACATAAATGCCTATTTCTGTCTTTTGGTACCTATAAATGCCTTTCTTTAAATGTCAAATCAGTTTATTCACCACACTGTTGTATTCCATAAATAAATAAACATTTATTCAACAATAAACTTATCATTGACTGGATATTTATTTGATTTCTCTTTGATTAAATGCGGCTTGCTGTCGTTTAGGCTTAGCGCAACAATACATAAATTAATTAGAGAAAACTAAGTTCCGAGTGTGAAATCGGAATTTCGGCAATGGAATACTATTTCAAGAAAATACAATAAAATTGCAAACAACTCTTGGTTCACATTTGATTCTTAGAAACAGGCTTTTGAAAATGAGGCAAAGTGTCGGTTCGTGTTTATAAAAGTATATTAATGTCTTTGGTTGCTATAATATTTGTTTTGCAAGTGCAGCAAAATACCTAAGAACAAATCTAACAAACGTGCATTAATAAGAACATGGAATTTGGATACCCAGTCTTATACAACAGATGGGAAAAAATTAAGAGGTTAACTTTTTACTGTACTTTTGTCATTTTAACTTTCTCGTATAAGTGCGTATACACGGATTAATATTACATAGTTAGAGCAAGTTACGTAATGCTGCGCGAAAAAACGGCTGATTTTCCGCACAAAAAAATCATTGCCGGGCCCTGACAACGAAAAAGTGTTTAAATTCAGTTGCTAAATTAAGAGAAAATTAGAGGTGCTACAGGATGGCACAGACTTTCTCGTAATTAAGTGGACTGGAATTACGATCATACCTCATCCTCTATCGATCATATCCTTATCCTCTACAGCTGCCATCTATGGACGCCCAAAACACATTTTTTCGACATTTTCTTAACTTTTTGGTTTCCTAATTGGAGAACCGAAATATTACTTTAAAAAAATTAAAGAAGGTAAAACCTTGTCCTAAATAGCAATTTTCATTGAAAAATTTGGAACGGTTTTACGAAAATGACGTTAAGCGTTACTGTAAATACGAAAGATGCAAATGAATCTCTTTGAATGAATCTATTGAGTTTTCAAGTCTAAAATGTACACAAATCTATTGAAATGTGCATATTAACGGCGTGAGAGATATTAAAAAAATTAATTATTGTAATTTTTGAAAAAACAAAAGAATACCCTAAAATGAACTTTACAACATATCAAACAGTGCCATTACCACTATACGTGCAATTTTTTTAAAAAAAAACGGCGTTTGAGCGTTTCTGAAAATGAGGAATTTTGAGCTTATTTGAACAAAAAACTGTTGAGTTTTCGAGAAACTTTACTTGACATTATTTAAAACACATGTACTCATAAATACAATAACGTGAAGAAATTGCCTCTAATGTAAATATTACCGACGTGAAAGACAAGTAAAACAATTACATTATTTTTATTTTTGAAAAAAAAAGATGATATAGAGCAATATGGCATTTATGCCATCTCATAGGGTTTGTTTAGCACTAACCATGATACAAATTTAAAGAAAAAAATTGACGTTTTGAGAAAATCTTGTTTTTGTAATTTTTTTTAAAATTGCAAATATTGCACGCACTATTGCAGGAAAACTTCTAAATAAAAGAATTGTTTATGGACAACAAATTTCATTGGAAAGAAAAGTCTCCATCTTCAATATTGTAGTTGTAAGAAGTTGTCGAAAATATAAATACTTTTACAATTCCCGAAAATTCAGAATTAATCCTGAAAATGGGACATATGCCACCTTTACAAGTGTATATAACTCTATTCTTAAAAGGTATTTAAAGAAAAAAATTTGGAGCCTTTTTGAGTATGAATTTTTTGAAAATTGCAGAGCTTTAGCTCACGCAAACACGACAAGGGTTTCTACAATTTGGAACAAATCCTACACACGGTTTAGGCGCTAGGTTTGTTCACATACGACAGAAGGACGGACGGACGAACGGACGGACGGACGGACGGACGGACGGACGGACGGACGGACGGACGGATGGACACTTTGCTTTCAATTGTTTTTTCGGCATTAAGGACTTACAAAACAGGGATTCTGGCTACACCACGTATTAGAAGATTATTATTTTTTATTTAGCCACTGGATTTTTCTATTTTTTGGTTATAAGGGCCTAACACGTCTGACGGGCCGTCTGTCGGGTCGTCTGTCGGGCCGTCTGTCGGGTCGTCTGTCGGGCCGTCTGTCGGGCCGTCTGTGGGGCCGTCTGTGGGGCCGTCTGTGGGGCCGTCTGTGGGGCCGTCTTTGGGGCCGTCTGTGGGGCCGTCTGTGGGGCCGTCTGTGGGGCCGTCTGTGGGGCCGTCTGTCGGGCCGTCTGTGGGGCCGTCTGTGGGGCCGTCTGTCGGGCCGTCTGTGGGGCCGTCTGTGGGGCCGTCTGTGGGGCCGTCTGTGGGGCCGTCTGTGGGGACGTCTGTGGGGCCGTCTGTGGGGCCGTCTGTCGGACCGTCTGTCGGGCCGTCTGTCGGACCGTCTGTCGGACCGTCTGTCGGACCGTCTGTCGGACCGTCTGTCGGACCGTCTGTCGGACCGTCTGTCGGACCGTCTGTCGGACCGTCTGTCGGACCGTCTGTCGGACCGTCTGTCGGACCGTCTGTCGGACCGTCTGTCGGACCGTCTGTCGACCGTCTGTCCGGCCGTCTGTCCGGCCGTCTGTCCGGCCGTCTGTCCGGCCGTCTGTCCGGCCGTCTGTCCGGCCGTCTGTCCGGCCGTCTGTCCGGCCGTCTGTCCGGCCGTCTACCGTCCGTCTGTCCGTCCGTCCGTCTCTCCGCATGTGAAATTGCCGCCCCAGCAAAAACAAAAGCTGGTGGCAATGCCCCTTGCTCATTGTTCCTTGCACGTGACTTCCTCACTGGGTTGAAAGTGGCTTTGCGGTCAAGAGCGCAAGCCCCGCCTTCATCTGTTGCCGTATCTCGCCATCTCAGGAGGCCCCGGGCTCCGCGGATTCAATGCAGATACCACTGCACGCTTTGTGTCGACAGTCGGCGAGACGGCTTGGCGGCGGCGAAGGAAGTGGTGAGGAGTCAAGGGCGCAGGAAGTGAGAGGAGAAGCGGTACCGCTGCCCCCTCTCCCTCCTCACCCCCTCCCCAACAGCTCCCCCCCGGACGCCTCGTTCTCCGGTGACAAGGTTTGGGGCCCTGTGGAACACCACGAACGAATCTATGCTCTTCAAACCTAGAATGTACATGCAGAGCAGTGGCGAATTCTCCGATACATCTCGTATACCGCCGGTATACAATCATGGTTTCTTAATATTCACGCAACCCCTTTACTACCTTCCTTATAAATAATATAAAATTACTTTTATAATATTTGAATCCTTGTCTTTCTAATACGGGTTGTGATACACCATTCCAACGAATTTATATATCGTGAGGTTGCGAAATCGATCCTACATAGGAAATCGAGAAAAATATTACTATTTCTTCAGGAAGATGTATATATTTTAATTATTTCCTATCATTCAGGTTGTCGATATTTAACAATAATAACTACATGGTTGCGAAGTGCCACTATTTATAAATATGTCCTGTTTTTATTTATTTATATTCTCACAGTCTACTGTGGGCGCATTTCTTTAGAATAGAAATCAATTAAAGAAAACATCTTCCACTCATGCAACTTCACATGTTTTCGTTCTTATTAACATACGAAATTAAAGTGTTTTTTTAGTCCTAATCCAATGTCTGGAATTTATTTTGGACGCGTCTGAGTGGACCGTCACAATACTTACTAATTCGAATGTGTATAAGAAATATTTCATAAGTTTGGTAATCCTCTAAAAAGTTATTGAGATTTTGAACGCTTTAAAGCAGACGCGGAAAAACAACTGTTTTGCTACCGAGAGCCAGTCAGTCTTCCGCATCCGTAAGCGCTATGAAGTGCGTTAGAGTGAGAAGTTTCAAACAGTTCTTAGTGCTGTTCAGAGAATTCGCTAGCGTAGGCGATGTCACCGCATGCCAGCCGCGATAACCTACGGCTCCTTATGCTCCTCACGTTTCAAGGGAGGGGAGAGAGGGGGTTGCGCGTCTGGACGGTCGGTGGGCACCGCAAAATGTTGCGGTAAACAGTCCTCTTCTGATCGATCGTAAGATACGCTTCTCTCAAGCTTTTTTTGTGAAAATGGAATGTGGTAATAATCCAGAAATTAGTGGTTTGTGTAATTGTCTTATAGAACAATTATTAAGGATAGAATTTCATAATATTGGGATTTCAGAAAGCTCAAAATAAAAGACAACGGCAAATGTAGCTTCTATAAAGTGCGGTAGACTTGATATAATGTTCAGGATTCGCCACAGATGCAGAGTCTCCGAGGATCTAATGTGGATTATTTCGATTTTTACTCTACACAGCTGCATTTCTGAGAGTATGCCCTCCGTGTAATCGTTGCTTTTATTTTAGTAACTGGCAAAGGAAAAATTCCCGTATGATATGTAGGTAGGTCCTGAAATTTGATTGTATTAGTCAATGAACGTGCATGGCTTCTAAGGCGCTATTAATAGTTATTTAAATAATCATTGTTTAACATTAACAGTTGACTTTTATTGCAAATATTAAGAAAAGAAGTTGTTAAGAATGAAAATAAATTTTTATGAGCATTTTTTGATAGCGTATTGCGCAGCATGTCAGGGGTCCTTCATATAAATTCACGAAATTTCCCGGGTCCATGCATTCTAAGAGTTGGTGTCACGGTTGGAGACGGCAATAGGAGTTTCGATACTGGCTGGATAGCTAGGTCGAGTTCTGTCGCTGTCTGGAGGAGAATTCTAGCGACCGGCTGCTCTGATCGGTAGTTTTCCGTGGTTTCTCCGATCAACACCGGGCGAATACCGGAGCAGTACCCTAACAAACGGACCACGGGCCGCACGCGATCTTTTCTTCCTTTTCCGTGCCCTACATTCACCCCATACATACACACACAGTTACTTGCACAATACTAACACACATGTCGGGAGATCGTTCTGAAGCTTAGAGTGGGGTTCACATTGATAGCAGGTTAACTTAGAAAAAGCACATTGAAATAAGAACCAATGCAACATATGCCAAAATATTAAGACTATATATATTAATTCACTTCCGCTCAGCCTTAAATTTGAAAGTGCTATTGTAATTTTAGAATCTACTATTGGACCATCACTCACATAGGCCTGTCCGGTCTGAAATAACACAGCCAAAACCCACACTGAAAAACTTCAGATAATACGGAACAAATTTTTACGAAAATGTGCAAAGGTTACTTGGTTCATCTCTAATACACATATTCAAATGGAATTTCATATAGAATCCCTAAATGAACAAATAAGAAAAAAACTGACAAATTTCTTGCACTTCTTCCATCCTCTCCTTGTAGAATAAAATTCACAATCACGAAACAATCCCAAAAGAATACACTCATAATATCCCAAAAACGTGTAAAACCCCCATAAAAATCACTATAATAATGTAAATAATTTAAATATGTAAATTTCCTTCCAATATAATGATAATTTATTTAAGAGAGTATCTAGATTTAAGAATATATAATGTAAAATTTGTGTATTGCATGTGAAATTGTTTAATATGTGTACTAGAAATATGAGTATGAAATCCTGTAAATTAGCCAGTAGTAAGATACAGAGTTAGAGGTTGTATGCCCAAATGTTGTATTAAAAATAAAAATGTACAAACCCCTTAAAGGCAAAACTGCCGAACAGGAAGAAAATAAATTTTAAAAAAAGAGCTTCACAAAGAGCACTAGCCGGCAGGTCTCACCAACCAGCAGAGGAAGATCATGGTCACCTCCCAAGGAAAATATGCACTACACTTACGGGACTAATTCCCTTAGGCGTGGTCGCGACCGGAATCACTAATCAACCAAACCATCAATCAATCAAACAAACTTCGCGCTGCTTCTAATGATATGCGGTCGGAGTGCCACGTGTGAAAGGGTAAAAGGAAATTCGTCACGACAACGCCCTTCCAGAACACGCGGCCACGTTAACTTTGTTATTGACGCCGCCCACGTCCGATCGACTGGCGGCGGCGAAAGCACTGCGGTGGCTGTTCCGGGAACTAACACCCGCCTCGCTTTCGGCATATGAGTAGTATGAGTATGCTTTCGGCAATATCTTCGATCAGCAAACAATCACTGCAGCATGCAACTTTCTCATCGCGGTGTTAAAAGTCGGCCATCGCCAAAGTTTCCAGGAAATTAAGGTTAAAGATCACGAAATGCTACATTCACGCTTAGATTCCACCAATAATGAAGGTAAAAAGCTGCTTTTTTTCAATACATCTTTTGCTAAAAAATATGTAAAAAATTAAAGAAAATCGATAGTATATTTTTTTTGTAAAAATAGCAAAATATGTTAAATATTTAATATAGAACTAAATATGTAAAAATATGTAACGAAATAAAAGGATATTGTCTTGGGAGAGCGACGATTTACCAAGCTGACAATTTTGAGAACCGTAAGTAGAACGACAAAAAATATTTAATTACATAAAAATTCGGTCTCTACTTATGAGCGTGCCCGCACATACCCGCTCCTGCACTAAATGAAGCATCAATCCTGGGAAAGGATTGAAATCCTCCGTGCGGTTTTTTGGGTTACTTGGTGATGCCCACTGGATTAGGTGGGTCAGATAGTGACTGATGTCACTGCTTCTGATCGCGAGGTCTTAGGGTTCGAGTCCCGACGGTGGCAGGATTTTCAACACTGGGCGTATTGCTAGGTCGAGTTCAGTCGCTGCCTGGAGATGAATTCTAGCGGACGGCTGTGCTGATTGGTAGTTTTCCGTGAGTTCTCCGATTCACACCACGCGAATGCCGGAGTAGTACTCCAACAACGGGCCACGAACCGCACGCGATCTTTCTTTCTTCTTCCTTATTTCATGGTCACCCCATTACTTCCAAACACTAAGGTTTGTATTCATGAACAAAACTTAGACTTTGAAGCTTGAAGTACCTATTTGCATTTCATAGCCATTACTTTGAGGAAAGTGAATTTAGAAAGCCACTTCATTTCCAAGATACCGATTTTCAGCCGAAAACGAAAACAGCTGCAGACGAAAACGAAAACAGCTGCACACGGAAACGAATACAGCTGCACACGGAAACGAATACAGCTGCACACGGAAACGAATACAGCTGCACACGGAAACGAAAACAGCTGCTCACGGAAACGAAAACAGCTGCACACGGAAACGAATACAGCTGCACACGGAAACGAATACAGCTGCACACGGAAACGAATACAGCTGCACACGGAAACGAAAACAGCTGCACACGGAAACGAATACAGCTGCACACGGAAACGAATACAGCTGCACACGGAAACGAATACAGCTGCACACGGAAACGAATACAGCTGCACACGGAAACGAATACAGCTGCACACGGAAACGAATACAGCTGCACACGGAAACGAAAACAGCTGCACACGGAAACGAAAACAGCTGCACACGGAAACGAAAACAGCTGCACACGGAAACAAAAACAGCTGCACACGGAAACGAAAACAGCTGCACACGGAAACGAAAACAGCTGCACACGGAAACGAAAACAGCTGCACACGGAAACGAAATCAACTGCAGACGGAAACGAAAACAGCTGCAAACGGAAACGAAAATAGCTACAGACGGAAACGAAAACAGCTGCAGACGGAAACGAAAACAGCTGCAGACGGAAACGAATACAGCTGGACATGGATATGAAAACGTAGAAGATGTAAAAGCGGAGGATGGGAAAAGGTAGCTGGAAGATCGAAGCGGAAAGAAAATGAAATTTTTTTTAAAACCAATACAACAACTTCTGGTAACTATTTGGTTTTTCATAGCACGTAGTCTCGACCAATTCTTCAAATCCAACTCCCAGGTGACATTTCCCAATAGCCACACCCATCGCTGGCCCCAAGCCTCGTCGCTTCCTGTCTGGGCATTACGCGTCGCGCATGGCCGCGAACGCCCCGTTCATACGCAAACGTTTAGAAACCAGGGGCCGTTGCGTCACTCGGCTGACACGCGGGGAAAAGGAATGGAAGCGACTCATCTCCACTGACACTCCGCTTTCCTCCCATGTCCACAACCAGCAAAGAAGAAGAATCTGCTATAGTGCGTGATATCACACTATACTTCGCAATAAAATTCCATACCGATATTGTAAAGTCGCATTTATCTGGTTCAATAATGGTAATAGGAAACTAACCTCACCCCAGTAATTACATTGTACAAAAGGGAAGGGTAGAAAGGTTACAAAAGAAAAGTAGCATATTAATCAAGGAAATTTCAAAGATATTGTTTCATATCGTCCTGTACTTATGATGATATCGTCCATGACTAATGAAGTAAGGAAGGTTTACTACTTCTGAAACAATACCACTATTATTCATTCTGGGGAAGTGCCAAACGTTTCTCGAAAATATAATTGAAATTGAAAGCATTCATTATATCATGTGTTCGTCAACAACAGTCTACACTTCTAATTATCCATTCAGAACAGGGCACTTTCCTGAAAACATTGCAACCAGCAAGCAGAATACTTTACTGTGGAAACATATTGAAGAGGTATTGTTCACAGGATGGAGTTAAGATGAAATAATGGATACCAATGTGAGATACAGAAATTTCTATTGCCAATGACCCATTATTCATCAGAATCATTAAATTACGAATTATTGTTATTATTAATGTTATTATTATTATTAATGTTATTATTATTGTTATTATTATTATTAATGTTATTATTATTAATAATGTTATTATTATTATTATTATTATTATTATTATTATTATTAAGATAGCGAAATTACGAGAATACCGCAAAGACGTTTTTCAATATTCAGCTCTTCGAATGTTCTTAGAATTACTTGCACACTAATTGTTTTATTGAACGTACGACATTCAGTTTGGGGGACCCAACACAACGTCCGTAGTTCCTTAGCAGAAATCTCCACACGGCCGTCGGCTTTCCCCGGTAAAACGATGGCGTTGATATGCAATCACATGATGCGGACAGTGATCGTCAGTTGGAGAAGGAAAAGATGGTGGAATGAACGGCAGGGGAAGGCCCGAGGAATCCCGCCCCTAGCCATCTATTGTCCACCACAAATTCCACTTGCAATGCCCGGCTGGGTTTAGCTCAGTGCCAGCATTGCCGCTGTTGAGACTGCGACCGGGAGAGATGGCTCAGGGCATCAACTGATGTCACTGCAGTGCCTCTGGCCTTGGTTTGAGTCCCGACGGTGGCAGGATTTTCGATACTAGCTTGTTAGCTAGGTCGAATTCATTCGCTGTCTGGAGGAGAATTCTAGTGGCCGGCTTCTCTGATCGGTAGTTTTCCGTGGTTTCTCCGATCAACTCCAGGCGAATGCCGGAGCAGTACCCTAACAAACGGACCTTGGACCGCGCCCTATCTTTCCTTCCCCCCTCTTTTTTGCATCCGTACACACACACACACACAAAATACATGCACTACACTCCCACACACGTTGGGATATTACTCGGTAGCTTAGAGCTTCTACCAGCTGAGGCAATGCTCCGCAGGGTGCGATACCTAGAGGGAGAAAGTCCACCAGTAGTCAATGTGCAGGCCGGATCTCGTCATACAGAGGAGAAGGAAATACCGCCGCCTCCAGAGATAAAACACTCACTAGGCTAACGGGAATAATGGCTAAACCAGTTGACGTGCCTGGAAATATCGATCAATTCACTTGCAATGAACGGGGATCGAATCTGTGTTCCAGGCGAGGAGTATGACTGCTAAATCACGGATCGCTCTGTAATTACAGTACACAATATAAACATAAACATTTACATAACATTACATACTGGAAATTATTGAAATTGAAGTACGAAGATTGACATGGTTCTTCACATCTTTCGACAATACCGCACATATTGACTTAATTTCCCCACACACAGACTAGTTTTGTGAAGCGACCTATCTTTCATTAAATGAATAATGCAATATTCAATATTGCACCAACATATTCAATGTAGGAAGCATACCGTTTCTTTTTTCTCCTCAGTGTTCTATTCTTATACAATTATGTTTCGCGCTAAAGTGCTTGTGCATATAAACAGGTTGGCTACGTATTGATCTTCTTGAATTAGATGTGCATTAAAACGTCAATATTTTCAGCCTACATAAAAAGTGGAGTCTTTTCAGACTTGTTAAATTTTTGAAGTAAAACAACAAAACGCTCCAACGTCCACTTATATTATTTTCAAAAGGGGAGAAAGATAATAGCTCAAATTGGCTGGAAAATTTGTTCTGGTCCCCTTAATTCTCGGCGGCCACAACAGTTGAATATAAAGCCTTGAGCTTAGAGTACAGGGTTCGAATTCCCTGCAAGTCACGCCGTCTGGACTTACAGTCTTTTCTTTTGTTTTGTTTACAGTATTTCTTTTTCGGCAAACATCACAAATGGGGAATTGCGTATTGGAACTGTGTCATTACAAATGGCACAGCAAGGCAGAAATTGGCTCTACGATATTACAGAGTAGTTACACGCTGGTAATAATGCTTTGAATTTCTACTTATATGCTATTTTGAAAAAAAAAAAAAAAAAAGATACAAGTGGCGTAACATTTTACGTACTACATTTGTTTTATTTCGGTGTCTACGACGCGTTTTGAATTACAAAATTTTCCATCTAA